>OY992876.1:203972007-203974507 GCA_963921405.1 Cepaea hortensis
GGATAAGCTTAGGTTCATTGTTAGGAGGTCACGTTTGTTTGACAAGGAACATTTCACACGAAACTTGTGTTATGCGACAGAAAGCTGTGGACAAGACGTTCTCTGGGTAGGACCGTCTACGGAAAAAGTCCAGCATTTCATGGGCTCTCTCGAGGAAGTCATTATCGTCCTGATAGATACGACGAAGGCGGAGTAGCTGTGAATATGGGATGGAATCTTTGCAGCTTTTGGGGTGGGATGAGCTGTACAGGAGGAAACCGTGAGCATCAGTAGGTTTGTAGTACACGGAGGTCGTGAGGCCTGTAAGGTTTAATTTAATAGTGGTGTCAAGGAAATTGACAGAGGTGGTGGACATTTCTGTGGTGAATTTGATCGATGGATGGAAGTTATTGACATAATTAATGAAACGGTTCAGTTCCGCCTCTGACATGTCAGTGAGACCAATGCCGTCATCGATGTAGCGTCGGTAAAAAGAAGGAAGAAGACCATCATAGCTGAGTTCAATCTGGTGATACAAATGTCCCATAAATAAACATGCGTAGCTGGGTCCCATTTTAGTGCCCATGGCGACACCGCTGATTTGTTCAAAGTACTGGCCATTGAACTCAAAGGAATTGTTTGTGAGGACCAATTCAGCGAGTCTTACAAGTGTGCGAGTAGGGATGGCTTGATCTGTGTGTTGATCCAGCAAGAATTGTAGCGCCATGAGGCCATCAGCATGAGTAATGGAGGTATAGAGAGAACATACATCCATTAGGAATAATCTGTATGTGTTCCCGGGAGTCAGTTGGAGAGAGTTGAATGAAAGTAACGCATGCGTTGTATCCTTGATGTATGACGGGAGATTCGCAACTAGAGGTTGGAAAATCCTGTCAAGAAACGCTGAGATCAGTTCAGTCGGGCAAGAGCAGGCGGAAACTATCGGACGTCCAAGATTTTTAAGTTTATGTATTTTGGGCAGCATGTAGAGGGTGGGTTTGCCCAAGTTAAGAGTCATGGATGTGAAGTGAAGAGGCACTGGGTGGTAAGGCATCCTCACGTATGAGCTGTTTGATGGTATCATGAATCTTCCGGTTATAAGAGAGAGTGGGGTCTTCGGCGCAGGGGGAATAATTATCAGGTTGATTAAGTTGGGACATGACTTCCTCGACATATAGATCTTTTCGCCAAACGACCACCGCACCACCGTTATCCGAGGGTTTGATGACTATGTCCTGTCTGCGTTGTAGTTGCGATAGGTCACGCCATTCGGGGGGGGGGGGGGGGCGGGGATAGGTTGGAGCGTTTCAAGCGAGGGAAAGAAAGTTGCTTAATCTCATGGAGTGTGTTAGCTATGTAGAGGTCAAGCGCGTTGGAAACTCCGGAAGGTGGGGTCCATGTAGAACGGGGTTTAGTTGAAGATTGAAAAATGTCGGGGGTAGTGTGGTGGGACTGTGGACAGGCTTATCTCTATGGCGGTACTTGAGGCGGAGTCGTCTGTGGAAGTTGGAAAGTCTTCCAAGAAAGCACGACTGTCCATACGGGGGCGTAGAGGGACAAAACTAAGACCTTCACCTAAAACAGCATGTTCTTCAGGAGGCAGTGGTAGGTCAGGTGGTATGCATACCACTTTGGTGTGGCTGATGGGTGTCGAAGTGGGGGAACGAACGAACAACGAACGAACAAACTTTATTTTAAAAGGGTAACACATTGGGCACACAGGCCCGTCTTACATTCGCCTCTTTCAATCACTCATCTTTCATTTATCAAATGTGCATGTTACATTAACATATGGGAAAAAAACATTGTCAAATGGATTTTGTAAGCATAAACAATGCATATTACGCATGATACATTCACTTGAAAAAAAAAAATCATTGTCAAATGAAAGTTGTAAACATAAACAGTGCTTATTGCAATGTTGTGAGACACATCCCCCATCCACCTTCATATCCCGCAGCCACCAACACATCCCCCACCAACCCACACATACCTCCACGCACTCACACAGAACCAGGGAAACATACATGTCTCCAACCCCCCACTGACTCCCCACCCACACACATTTCCCCACCCACCCACATTTCCCCACCCACACACACCAAGAAGAAGAAGAAGAAGACGAAGAAGAAGAAGACGAAGAAGAAGAAGAAGAAGAAGAAGAAGAAGAAGAAGAAGAAGAAGAAGAAGAAGAAGAAGAAGAAGAAGAAGAAGAAGAAGAAGAAGAAGAAGAAGAAGAAGAAGAAGAAGAAGAAGAAGAAGAAGAAGAAGAAGAAGAAGAAGAAGAAGAAGAAGAAGAAGAAGAAGAAGGAAGAAGGAAGAAGAAGAAGAAGAAGAAGAAGAAGAAGAAGAAGAAGAAGAAGAAGAAGAAGAAGAAGAAGAAGAAGAAGAAGAAGAAGAAGAAGAAGAAGAAGAAGAAGAAGAAGAAGAAGAAGAAGAAGAAGAAGAAGGAGGAGGAGGAGGAGGAGGAGGAGGAGGGGGAGGAGGAGGAGGAGGAATAAGAAGAAGAAGAAGAAGAAGA
>OY992876.1:204587007-204597007 GCA_963921405.1 Cepaea hortensis
AAAGAATTTGATGTGTCAATTGGGACAATTCAAAATGTCGTTCGTAAGAAACTGCAATATCGGAAGGTTAGTTCACAGTGGGTACCACGGATGTTGGCCGACGGCGACTTCTTCTGACCAACCCATGGTGCATAATTCATTCAAAATGAATGCTTTGTATAATTCTACCACACCTGTTAATGTTTCTTTCATGCTTTTCTAATAAATCTTTTGGAACGAGTTTCAAATATATATATATATATATATATATATATATATATATATATATATATATATATATATATATATATATATATATATATATATATATATATATATATATATATATCGGGTATTTGTAAAATCTCACTACACTTTGTATGAAGGATAAATATGAAAAATAAAGTACATGATATCATTAAAAAATGTGATCTACCGTACGTCGTGAAGCAATTTGCAGCTAATGGCGGTCTTCTGCTGGAGTAATTCTTTGCACTTCAAACAGAATGGTCTTATAAAAGGAATAAATAATTTTTTAAGAAGACATCTTCGCAAATGGCATAATAATCACCTGGAATTTGGTCTGCTTGTCACCAGATCTAACTCTATTAGATTATTATCTATACGGTCTCTAAAAAGGAAATGTTTACAAAAAATAATGTAAAGACAACTGAGGACCTGAAAGAAGCAAACGGAATTACCATTCAAGAAATAACAGCCATGTTGCAGAAGGTATTTGACAATGTGAAGAGATGTGTACAGTCACGTCTTGAAGCCTGTTGTGGACATGTCTAACACTTGTTATAATGAATACTTCATAGGTACTTTTCAGCTTCCCCAAAACAGCGTCAGACCATAGCAGTGACTATTTAACTAATTTAATGAATGTTTTTAGCAGATTTTGTGATGGCATCATGTACTTCATTTTTTACATTTGTTCTACACACAAAGTGTAGTGGGACTTTGCAAACACCCGGTATTATGCACTTTTGGAACAAAACCTTTGTGGAGCTGCTCGATTGTATTTGTATGTGTCTTTTCTTCACGAACTACGGATTGATTGATTGAGTGATTGATTTAGAAATCGACATCACAACATTCGGGGCATTCCCACAAGTGCTCCGTCCCCATCCTCAGCAGCCAGCGAAGAGTTCCAACACTAATAGTACCAGTAGCAATCTGATTATAAGTCCGTCTCGACTTTCCTCTGAGCGTTGAGCGTCGGCCAGATCCCCTCGTCTCTCCTCGCTGTCTCATTCTTACCAGACCATGGTAATCCATTTGCTCCTCCGAGGTGTGCACGTGCTCCCACAAGGCCGCAACCACGTCTGCATTGTCATGTATCAATACTCCACCAAGTTCTGCAGAGCCAGCCAATCTGTCCGCCTGTTCATTTCCCAGCACACCGGCATGCCCCGGAGAAAAGATCCAGGCGATACTTGTCACCCGTGACCTCCGAAGCGAAGCAAGCCACTCCGCACGAAGCCTGCCCGTCATCACCCTCGTTAGCATGCTTTTTGAGTCAGTTACAATCACGATGTGTGTGTGTGTCGTATGCTCCATCCAGCGGAGAGCCGCAGTGACTGCCTCCACTTCCATTCTTAAACTGGATGTTGTGGTATCATATGCCAGGCTCTCCTGCCCCAAACATCGACCATTAGCTTTGACTATGAACCCCCAACCACTTCTCTCACCTCTTGACACCGGAACTACGGAATCAGTTGGTAGGTCTAATAATTATTTTATTAAAGCATGTGAACTTGGAAACTTCTTCCAAAAGTGCATTACTAATTAAATAAGTTATGTTGTATGATAAGAATTTGGTCAGATTTTGGTCAGATATTACAGTAGACGGTACTACCTGCTTTCTGTTAGCGCCGAGTGTTCGGCAGCGGTCACCAAACCGACACCCCACATTGTGCCAACGGCTTTGATGGGTGATAGCAATTTGGAGGGCACAAGCCTAAACCTAGCGCGAGGAAATGCGACCTAAATTTAAATGTCATAGCAGGGCAGACCAGGCCCTAAACCTTGATCGGCAATTGGTCTTGGATGAAAGCCTCGACAAGCCGAAAGTTAGATCATAGCTTTGCTGATCCGACAGCTTCTGCAGCTTGTTTTTTTCCCCAGATGTATTGGTGTTACCTTTGGTCTGGAGTAAACTAGGAAGACCGAGAGAAAGAAAGAGAGAGAGATTGAGAGAGAGAGAGAGAGAGAGAGAAGAGAGAGAGAGAAGAGAGAGAGAGAGAAGAGAGAGAGAGAGAGAGAGAGAGAGAGAGAGAGAGAGAGAGAGATCATGCTGTATGGGCAACACATGGTCTCTGAATTCGGCCCAGACTTTATACTATGGAGAGGTATAACACCATTTAACAAACTATCGTTTATCAAGACGGTAAGGAGTGGGTTATGATAAGACGCAGTCAGAAACAACAAAGCATTAGCATATAAACTACACAAACTCATTAACTGGCACCAGCACAAAAGAATAAGGTTTACAATAATAGGAGAGACTCTCTAATCTGGAGCTTATGGGCAGACTTGTAAATCAATGTAAGGAAATGGTGGCGTAGGTTTGGAACATTAAGAAAATCTGCCAACAGTATATATAGATGGACATTTCTCAGAAATCCACAAGGAAAAAATACATAGAGGGAGATATAAGACACACTGAGGAAAAAGCAAAGGCGTGGATACATATTATTATAAAATACATATTAAAAATAATAATACGATTTCTTGAGGCAGGACATTCTCACCTTCGACAATGTTTTTGTTGAACCCATCTGACAAGAAAGAAAATAATTTAAAATGTTGTTTTTAACACAAGCAGAGACATATACGTTATCTTCAAGTGATCATGTAATCAAACAGTAAATACGCCATCTGCCTTTCTATACGTTAGTACGTCATCTGCATGAGTCTTGTTTTCTGTCGGTCTACCAGTTCCTACTTCCCCCTCTTTCGTTTCAATCTTATAAAAGTGTCTGTCTGTCTGTCTGTCTGTCTGTCTGTCTGTCTGTCTGTCTGTCTGTCTGTCTGCCTGCCTGCCTGCCTGCCTGCCTGTCGGTGTGTGGGTAGGTGGTGGGTTGATCGGGTGAGTGGGCGGGTCAGTCGGTCAGTGAGTGAGAGGGTCGGTTGGAGGGTGGGAGGGTTGGTCTGCCTGCCTAAATATTTGGCACCATAATAAGTAGCAATGGGACTGCTCACAATAGTGTAGACGCAGGCTGGATGTATCAATACGGAGATTAAACATTGAAACCCATGGCACAAGGCCAGCAAACAAGTGAACAGTAAGTTTAAAGAGAACAGATACATTTTCAGGGGCAACATATGGATGTAAATCATGGACCACTATGCAATAACTAAATAAGAAGATTGGGCCTTTTGGGCTCAAATGACACAGCAAATTTCTTAGAATATCTTGTACCGAGAAAAATAAAAATACAGGGATTCTAAAAGACCCGAACAGCGAAGAAAACTGTCTTATTTACAGTATGGTGTCTCGGAACATAAACAGTATGATGTCTCGGAACATAAACAGTATGATGTCTTGGAACATAAACAGTATGATGTCTAGGAACATAAACAGTATGATGTCTTGGAACATAATCAGTATAATTGTCTCGGAACATAAACAGTATAATGTCTCGGAACAAAAACAGTATGATGTCTTGGAACATGACCAGTATAATGTCTTGGAACATAAACAGTATGATGTCTTGGAACATAAACAATATAATGTCTTAAAACAGAAACAGTATGATGTCTTGGAACATAAACAGTATGATGTCTTGGAATATAAACAATACAATGCAATAAAATACAGTACAAAACATAAACAACAAGATGTCTCTTACCATATACAGTATGATGTCTTGGAACATAAAAAGTATGATGTTTTGGAATATAAAGAGTATGATGTCTTAGAACATAAACAGTAGGATGTCTTGGAACACAAACAGTATGATGTCTTGGAACATGAACAGTATGATCTCTCGGAACATAAACAGCATGATGTCTTGGAACATAAACAGTTTGATGTCTCGGTACATAAATAATATGATGTCTTGGAACATAAACAGAATAATGTCTTGGAACATAAACAGTATGATGTCTTGGAACATAAAAAGTATGATGTATCGGAAGATAAACAACATAATGTCTTGGAACATAAACAGTATGCTGTTTCGGAACATAAACAGTATGATGTCTTGGAACATAAACAGTATGATGTATTGAAACATAAACAGGATGATGTCTTAGAACATAAACAATATAATGTCTTGGAACATAAACAGTATGATCTATAGGAACATAAACAATATAATGTGTTGGAATATAAACAGTATGGTATCTTGGAACATAAACAGTATAATGTCGTAGAACATAAACATTATGAAGTTGATTGATTGATTGATTTAGGAATCGACATCACAGCATTCGGGGCATTCCCATAAGCGCTCCGTCCCCATCCTCAGCAGCCAGCGAAGAGTTCCAACACTAATAGTACCAGTAGCAATCTGATTATATGTCCGTCTCGCCTTTCCTCTGAGCGTTGAGCGTCGGCCAGATCCCCTCGTCTCTCCTCGCTGTTTCATTCTTGCCAGACCATGGTAATCCATTTGCTCCTCCGAGGTGTGCACGTGCTCCCACAAGACCGCAACCACGTCTGCCGTGTCATGTATCAATACTCCACCAAGTTCTGCAGAGCCAGACAATCTGTCCGCCTGTTCATTTCCCAGCACACCGGCATGCCCCGGAGAAAAGATCCAGGCGATGCTTGTCACCCGTGACCTCCGAAGCGAAGCAAGCCACTCCGCACGAAGCCTGCCCGTCCTCATCCTCGTCAGCATGCTTTTTGAGTCAGTTACAATCACGATGTGTGTGTGTGTGTGTGTGTGTGTGTGTGTGTGTGTGAATGTGTGTGTGTCGTATTCTCCATCCAGCGGAGAGCCGCAGTGACCGCCTCCACCTCCATTCTGAAGCTGGATGTTGTCGTATCACATGCCAGGCTTTCCTGCCCCAAACATCCACCATTGGCTTTGGCTATGAAGCCCCAGCCACTTTTCTCACCTCTTGACACCGAACCATCTGTGTAGATAATCACATCACCCGAGTGAGCATTGTCCTGAATTAGTTGCTGGATTTCCACTTCCGTGGCCCCTGCTGGCCACTCCCTGCACTCCCGGCTTAATGTGATTATAACTCTGCACAATTCTGACTGCTCTGCTGGCACTCTGACCCACTCCTCTCCACGCCTAATGTTCTCCAAGGCGCACACCTGTCTGATCGTATCCTCTGCCTGAGCCATCCATGATTTTCCTCTTATCAGTCGCTGACCCTTAACTGCGTCCAGCGCCTCATGCAGTGGGTGGTCTGTGTCTGCAGCTACTTTGAAATATGCCTTCGCCTGCATCACCTTGAGCCTACCAGCAACACTCGGCAGACCAAGGATGTAACGCATACACACTACTGGGGTGTCGCTGGTGCATCCCAGAATGACCCGCATAGCTTCGTTCTGTTTGAGCTCTAACTTCACCAGCTGACTCTCTGAGACAGTGAGCAGACCTAATCCATAATCAATTACTCAGAGGAGCAAGTGCTGGTTTAGTGTGAAAAGCATTCTCTGCTCTGTGTCTATTTCAGCCATAGTTTTAAGTGCACTGAGTCCCTTTTGAGATCTTGTCACAACCGTCTCCACATGGTCCTTGAAGGATAGGCTCCTGTCAAATGTGATCCCCAGATACTTCAGTTTGTTCTCTCTGCTGACATTTCTACCATCTATCGCGAGGCTTGGGACATCCGCTCTCACAATCCTGTTGTCCAGAGAGCACCACAAAACAGCCGCCTTTTCCGGATGGATGACAGCACTCATTTCAGTGCACCAGTCGATCACTTTGTCTACTGTTGCCTGTAGCTCCTGGGCTGTTTGCTCCCTATCTCTCCCCTGCCTATATGCAAGTATATCATCTGCAAATGTTAGTATTCTTCCAACCCATGGTGCTTCTAGGTTTGCAATCTTGCTCGTATACACGTTAAAGAGCACCGGTGAGACTGCAGACCCCTGTGGCAGTCCCGGGGTTAAAAAATATGGCTCTGAGGTTCCATGCACCCAGACGGAGAGCAACCCGACGAGAGTGCAGGACAGCTGCTATCCAGTTCACCAACCAGGGATTGACCCCCTTCTCCATCAGTGCGGTCATCAAAATATCATATAGAACTCTATTGTACGCATCCTCGAGATCAAGTGAAGTCTTGGAACATAAACAATATAATGTATTGGAAAATAAACAATATAATGTCTCGGAACATATACAATATAATATCTTGGAACATAAACAATATAATGTCTCGGAATATAAATAATATAATGTCTTGGAACATAAACAAAATAATGTCTTGGAACATAAACAATACGATATCTTGGAACATAAACAGTATGCTGTCTTGAAACATAAACAGTATGATGTCTTGGAAAATAAAAAAAATGTGATGTCTTGGAACAAAAACAGTATGCTGTCTCGGAACATAAACAGTATAATTTCTCGGAACATAAACATTATAATGTCTTGGAATATAAACAGTATGATGTCTTGGAACATAAACAGTATAATGTCTTGGAACATAAACAGTATGATGTATAGGAATATACACAATATAATGTCTTGGAACATAAACAGTATGCTGTCTCGGAACATAAACAGTATGATCTCTCGGAACATAAACAATATAATGTCTTGGAACATAAACAGTATGATGTCTTTGAACATAGGCATTATGATGTCTTGGAATATAAACAGTATGATATCTTGGATCATAAAGAGTATGATATCTTAGAACATTGACAGGATGATGTCTTGGAACATAAAAAGTATTATGTCTCGGAACATAAACAGTATTATGTCTCGGAACAAAACAGTATGCTGACTCGGAACATAAACAGTATGATGTCTCGGAACATAAACAGTATGATGTCTCGGAACATAAACTTTATGCTGCCTCGGAACATAATCAGTATGCTGTCTCGGAACATAAACAGTACGATAACTTGGAACATAAACAGTATGATGTCTCGGAACATAAACACTACTATGTCTTGGAACATAAACAGTATGGTGTCTCGGAACGTAAACAGTAGGCTGTCTCGGAACATAAACAGTATGTTATTTTGGAACATAAAAAGATACTGTCTCGAAACATAAACAGTATGAAGTCTTGGAACATAAACAGTATGGTGTCTTGGAATATAAACAGTATAATGTCTTGGAACATAAACAGTATGATATATAGTAACATAAACAATATGATGACTTGGAACATAAACAGTATGCTGTCTCGGAACATAAACAGTATGATCTCTCGGAACATAAAGAATATAATGTGTCGGAACATAAACAGTATGATGTCTTGGAATATAAGAATTATGATGTCTGGAACATAAACAGTATGATATCTTGGAACATAAAGATTATGATGTCTTGGAACATAAACATAATGCTGTCTCGGAACATAAACAGTATGCTGTCTCGGAACATAAACAGTATGATGTCTTGGAACAGAAACAGTATTTTAGTTAGTTAGTTAGTTAGTTAGTTAGTTAGTTAGTTAGTTAGTCGACAGATCATCCTCATTGCACATCGAACCATTCAGTCCATAAGTGCTCGGATCCCCTCCTCAGCAAATCCCGCAGCGTGTAGCGGCTAACGACACCAGTTCTGTGCTGGTTTATCAGTCTTCTTTGGCTTCCTGTGTAGTGTTCTTGTTTAGCCACCCCTCTTTTAATTTGCTGTTCTCTCAGTCTGCCCATGGTTGTAGATTCACTGTCATAACTTGGTTCTCGCAACAGTCTTGCTTCTCGTAGAGCATTCAGAATGTCAGCCTGGTCCATGGCGCGTCCGCCCTCCACAGTAGCGTTACCTGCGAGCTTATCAGCCCGCTCATTCCCTTGTACTCCCGCACGCCCTGGCACGAAGATGAAACTAATCTTTGCCAGCCGAGATCGCTCCAGAGACAGCAACCTGTCTCTTCGGAACTCCCCCATCTCTATCCTCTTGAGCATGTTCTTTGAGTCGCTAAGGAAACATGCCCTATTGAATGTCTGTGTCTCGAGCCATGTTATTGCTTTACTTACTGCCATGACTTCCATAGTCATGCTACTTGTGGTCTCAGCAAAAGCACCAGAGTCCTCCTTCACAATTCTCCCTCCGGCCTGAGCCGAGAAGGCCCATGAGCTTCTCACATGTCGGACGACCGACCCATCTGTGTAAATGACAGCATCACCGTCTAGGGAATTCTGGAAAATCAAAGCTTGTACTTCCGCCTCCACAGCTGCCGGGTTCTTTTGTCTGCATTTTCCGTCTAGTTAGATGCAAACTGAAAAGGATGTGCAGAAATCTGTTGACACTTGTACCCACTCCTCGCCAGGTTCTAAGTCCTCAAGTGAACACACCTGTTGAAGAATGTCTTCGGCTTGACCCATCCACGACCGCCCTCTTTTTATCCTGCTGCCCTTCACCTTCATAATTTCACTATGCAGTGGATGTTATGTGTTTGCGATAACTTTGAGGTAAGCGCGAGCTCTGCAGACTTGTATTCTGTCGTCAATGGTTGGAAAATCAAGAAGGTAGCGCATCGCTCTGCATGCTGTATCTCTTGTACATCCAAGAATAATGCGCATAGCTTCATTCTGTATCCTTTCCATCCTTTCTATCTGCTTACGGCTGAGAGTCAGGATTGCCATACTCAAAAACAGACATGACCAGCCCTTCGTATAGAAGACATAGATGGCGCTGCTCACAGTTTGCTGCCGCCATCACCCGCATCGCAGCCAACCCCGCTTGGCTTTTGTTATCACCTGGTCTATGTGCTCATTATAAGCAAGGTCATACATAACAGTATGATGTTTTGGAACATAAACAGTATGATTTCTTGGAACATAAACAGTATGAAGTCTTGGAACATAAACAGTATGAAGTCTTGGAACATAAACATTAGGATGTCTTGGAACATAACCAGTATGATGTCTTCGAACATAAACAGTATGATGTCTTGGAACATAAACAGTATGATGTCTTGGAACATAAACAGTATGATGTATTGAAACATAAACAGTATGATATCTTCGGACATAAACAGTATGATGTCGTGGAACATAAACAGTATGATGTCGTGGAACATAAACAGTATGATGTCGTGGAACATAAACAGTATAATGTCTTGAAACATAACCAGTATGATGTCTGGGAACATAATCATATGATGTCTTGGAACATAAACAGTATGATGTCTTGGAATATAAGCAGTATAATGTCTTGGAACATAGACAGTAGGATGTCTTGGAACATAAACAATATGTCTTGAAACATAAGCGGTATGATGTCTGGGAACATAAGCAGTATAATTATCTTGGAACATAAACATTAGGATGTCTTGGAACATAAACAGTATGATGTATTGAAACATAAACAGTATAATTTCTTGAAACATAAACAGTATGATGTCGTGGAACATAAACAGTATGATGTCGTGGAACATAAACAGTATGATGTCTGGGAACATAATCATATGATGTCTTGGAACATAAACAGTATGATTTCTTGGAATATAAGCAGTATAATGTCTTGGAACATAAACAGTATGATGTCGTGGAACATAAACAGTATGAAGTCTTGGAACATAAACAGTATGATGTCTTGGAACATAAACAGTATGATGTATTGAAACATAAACAGTATAATGTCTTGGAATATAAACAGTATGATGTCGTGGAACATAAACAGTATGATGTCTGGGAACATAATCATATGATGTCTTGGAACATAAACAGTATGATGTCTGGGAACATAATCATATGATGTCTTGGAACATAAACAGTATGATGTCTTGGAATATAAGCAGTATAATGTCTTGGAACTTAAACAGTAGAATGTCTTGGAACATAAACAATATGTCTTGAAACATAAGTTGTATGATGTCTGAGAATAAAAACAGTATAATTATCTGGGAACATAAACAGTATGAT
>OY992876.1:204599507-204737007 GCA_963921405.1 Cepaea hortensis
TGTGTTTCAGTGATTTCAAGAAGCAATGGCAAACTAATGAACATAAACTTGCCAAGAAATCATAAACAGCAGGACAATTCTGGGGTTGACTGCGATGTCCTGTAAAGGATATACAAGTAAGTTTAAGCTTTACTAGATAGCAAAAATATATTGGCAAGATGGAATGGGTACAGCTGAAGAATGTAGGAAGACACGGCACAGAGCCAAGATAATATATTTAACAGTTAAGTTAGTAGAGGAAATACTGCCAGCAATATAAAGTCTGAAGAAAGAGAAGTCACGAAAATGTGACGACACAAGAGGAACTAATCCAAGCAGGAGGAGAAGCCAGCGTTCCTATCAACACTGAATTATGTGTGAAGATCTGGAATAGTCTAGTTGGCCAGGTTACCATTATGGTACCAGTAGTATTGGGACTCTTTGCTGGTTAATGAAGATGAGGGCGGAGCGTGATGGGAGTATTTGTGTGATGTGATCTTGGTTCTTGACTCAACTCAACTCAGCTCAGCTCTTTAAAATTAGTCAGTTATCTGTTGTGGTATCATCCCTGCACCCCGGACAAGTCCATATGTGCCCAGACCCTCCTCCCAACATATGCATCAGCGTTCGGCCGCTAACAGCTCCAGTTCTGTGTTGGTTGACGAGGCCCCTCATTTTCCCTATGTGCCTCTCGTGTCTGGCCGTGCCAGATCTACCTTTCAAGCCTCTCATTCTGGAAAACGAAGTGGATTCACTGGCTTCAAAGTCCTTCCCCCCCCCCCCCCCCCCACCTCCCCCGGACATCTCTATTAGGGCATTAATAAAACCTGCACGATACATGGGCCGGCCATCGGCAGGGGATGCAGAGCTAGCAAGAGAGATTATTAGGAAGCCATGATCGCAATGGACTACTCCGAACAAAGCCCACGAAGAAATGGAAGAGTGAAACAAATCATGCAGCCAAAGGACAGACAATGTTAGTCTACGAAGGAACAAACTTTATTTTTAAAGGGTCACAAATTAGTCACGCAGACCAATGTTAATTCGCTCCTTAAATCACCCCTCTCTCGCAGATAGATTATACGTTATGCATCATGCATTTTACATTCACAAAGAAAAAAAAAAACCCAACAACATGGTGAAACAAATGCTGAGCGTATAAACAAAAATGCATACTGACATTTCATGAGACATGCATTATTTATGTAGGCACGCACGCATGTACGTTCATTCGTATATCCATCCATCATGTGCCATGCCGGTAAGCGTGGGCGGTCATGTTCAACCATCTCACTCGATCACCAGAGTCGTGGATCAGCTCTGTGTTCCTGTCTCGACCATGCCACGTGGCCAAGCCATCTAGGTATTTTACAAACACACAAATACATACATGTTCACACACACAAACACTCACACTTAAACACTTATACACACATAAACACCAACTGACTAATACACACCCGCACTCAGACATACACACTCACAGACACTCAAAATAAAATCACATATATACACATAGTTATGAAATAATTCTCCCTCTTCCTCCATCTCTTTCTCTTTCACACACACCCAAACCCACCGACACCCACACGTTAATCATTGTATACTTGCTTGTTATTACCAGAAGAAATGGATGTACAGTTTTTTGCTATGTTAGTAACTTTCTTCGGTGTGAAGCAGAATTTGTTGATGTACATAAATGCATACATTAGCAGAAACGTAGACCGACAACCCCCTAACCCCGCCCCTTGATTTCAAAATTTAAATTACACTACCGGTTCAACCAGTGACAATTTAAGAGACAAATATCACATTCTATAAACAAGATGGTACGGAAACGGTGGTTGGCTGCTGCCTAACTGATACTGGCGGCCAAATTAAACCACAAAATGTGAATAAGAAGCTGGAGTTATGGAAAAACAGACGGATACTGGCGAAGGTTTCTACCGAAGTCGTTCGCACCGGGACATGCAAGCGCGCGCGCACACATTACACACATACACATTAAAGTACCCTCCCACCCACCCCCCTCCCGTGAATCGACATACATTATATGCTCTCATAAAACAGTTTTTTTTTGGTTCGCATATCCTTTACAGGACATCGCTGTCAACATCAGCATCTGTCAGATGATTGTTGATTTCTTGGAAAGATTACGCTCAGTAGTTTGCCATTGCTTTCTGAGCGACCTGCTCACATACCCGTAAGTTACAGACGCGGAGAGAACCGCTACAAATTCTCGCGCACGTCAATTTACTTACGAGAGTATACGGGATTACGGAGTAAGTGGTGTAATCCCTAGACCAGGGAGACCGGCTATAAAACAGTGAAGATTAAATTATTAAAATAGAAGTTCATCGTTTTGTATAGCTATTCTTGTGTTTACATCTCTTCAAAACACAATTTGTTAGACTCTGGAGGCAAGCATGTGCCATCTGATGCACACTGAGCTACAATGTCTGATTTTGACGTAGTTTTATTTCGTTAACTGATTAGAGAAATTAGACGTAGACAGTCAACATTTGTTGGACATGTTATGAGAAGAAATGGATTGGAGAACTTAGTGACAACTGGCAAGATCGAAGGGAACAGACCAAGAGGAAGACCGAGAGGAAAATACCTGGATGGCTTGGCCACATGACATGGACGAGACAGGAACACTGAGCTGATCCACGACACTGGTGATCGAGTGAAATGGCGAGTCATGAGCGCCCACGCTTTCCGGCATGACACATGGTTGATTACGTCGCATCCCTTCGCTATCTCCCGATTATCCCCACACTAGCTTTAAAGTTTTATCAGATGTCGATTATGCATGCCGGTCAGTCCGATGATCAAGTTAAAAAGTTGGTGGCGGTATTAATAGATGCAGTGCTGCTAAATGTCACAAAAACAGACAAAAACTTCATATAAGCTAGTTTCAAGACTTTTGGACAAACTAATATGAAATAGAGCATCGTGGTATTGCCGACATCTGTTCTAGATGTGATGTACTGCAATCAACAAAACTGGGAGCGGAAAATTAAGATACGGAAAGAGAAAAGAATGCAGGACATTAGTTTCTGTGGCGAAGTGGTCAAGCCGTTAGACTCGGGCTCCGAAGGTTGTGGGTTCGATTTCGGGCCGCGTCCTTCGGTTCATGAGTTAAATTTTTCGGAGATTCCTGGATCGTCGCTAGAGCTACGAAGTTCGTGCTTGGTGCGACGCTTTCCGCGCTGCGGAAAGATACCGAGCCATATGGGATAAAACCCGGTGCAATGAAGTCGACCCTGTCGACTTTTAAGCGACTTTTTTTTATGCAGGGCGCAGAAAGGATTAGCAGAGAAAACAAAAATTAAGTGCATGCATGTCGATATATTAGTATAGATAAACAATTTACTAAGGGATTATATGAGAAAAGGGGTCTATAATACATCTCACATGCCGTCTGATGTTAACATACTACAATAAAAGTAAAGAGAATAAGAAGCAACCACTCTCATAGAGATGTAGAGAGATATACATTAATTATACTAGCTCGCTATTGAGCTGCGATAGCGTAGTGGCAAGACGCTGGTCGGCCGGACAATGGCCAGTCTAACCTGGCTGAACAGTGACCTAATCTGACCTGGCTAAACAGTGACCTAATTTTATCTGGCTAAACAGTGACCTAATTTTATCTGGCTAAACAGTGACCTAATCTGACATGGCTGAACAATGGCTAATCTGATTCTGCTTAATAGTGACACCTAGGCCCTATGCTTACACGCGACACTCTAGGCCCCCTGCTTGCTTACGACACTCTAGGCCCTATGCTTACACGCGACACTCTAGGCCCTATGCTTACACGCGACACTCTAGGCCCTATGCTTACACGCGACACTCTAGGCCCTCTGCGCACTTGCGGCACTACATGCCCTCTAGTATCTTGGGGCACTCTACGCATTCTACCACCCGTGGCACTCTACGCACTCTACCCAACCGTGGTACTCTACTCACACTCGGACCTCTACGCATTCTAACTACCCGCGACACTCTAATCGCTCTACCTTCCCGCGACACTCTAATCACTCTACCTACCCGCGGCAATCTAGGACTGTACCTAACTGCGTCATTCTACGCGCTCTACCTGCCTGCGACACTCTACATACTCTACACACCCGAGACACTCTATTTACCCGTGACACTCTATACACTCTACCTACCACGAGAACGCTACTCACCCCCGGAACTCTACGCAGTCTACCTACCTACGGCCCTCTACTAACTATCTACCAGCGTCCCTCTACGCACTCTACTTACCCGCGGCACTCTACGCACTCTACCTACCCACGACATTCTAATTAACCGAGGATTTCTACGCACTCTACTCACTTGCAACACTCTACGGACTCTACCTATCCGTGTCACTCTACGCACTTTACCTATACGCAAAACTCTACGCATTCTACCTACCCACGGCAATCCACGCACTCAACCAACCCGCGACACTCTACACGCTGTACCTATCCTACTACACACTCTACATACCGGCGTCAATCTACGCACTCTGCTTGCCCGCTGCACTCTCTGCACTCCACATACCCGCGTTACTCTACGCACTGTATCTACCCACGGCACTATATGCACTCTACTCATCCATGAAACTCTATTCACCCGTAGCACTCTACGCACTCTACGTTGTCGCGACACTCTACTCACCCGCGGCAAACTACGCACTCTACCTACTTGCAGCAATGTACGCACTCAACGTACCCGCTACATTCAGTGGTGTCCATGGCAAGTAGAGTGCTTAAATTGCCACGGAAACGCAGAGTGCCTAAGGTGCAGTGGGCATGTAGAGTGTCTAGAGTATCGCGGGAAAGTAGAGTGCATAGAGTGCCGCGGGCAAGTAGAGTGCCGAGAGTGGTGCGGGCATGTAGAGTGCCTAGAGTTCCGTGGGTATATAGAGTGTCTAGAGTGCCGCGGGCCGGTTTCCTGGGGTTAAGGCCGTTGTTCGCAATCCCGTATACTCTCGTACGAAACACGTTCGCGAGATTCGGCAGCGGATCACGTCGCGTTGGTTACTTACGGAGGGTATGTGAGCCGGTCGTTTGGAAACCAATGGCAAACTACTGAACGTAAAACTGCCAAGACATTGACAGCAGCTGAAAAATCCTGGTGTTGACTGCAGTGTTCTGTAAAGAATATGCGGAAAAAAAGAGTGCCACGGCAAGTCGAGTGATTAGAGTGCTTGGGGTAAGTAGAATGCATATAGTGCCGCGGGCCATTGATGTGCACAGAGTGCCGCAGGCAAATAGAGTACCTAGAGAGTGTCGCGTGTGAACAGAGTGCGAGTAGAGTAGAGATCGTAGAGTGCCGCGGTTAGTAGAGTGCGTAGAGTATCAGGGGTAGGTAGAATGCGTGAATTGCCGCGGTTAAATAGAATGCGTAGAGTTCTGTGGGTAGGTAGAATGCATAGAGTATCAGGGGCAGGTAGAATGCGTAGAGTACCACGATGAATAGAGTACGTAGAATGATGCGTGTGTGAAGAGTGTGTCGATCATCGCGAGTGAGTAGAGTACGTAGAGTGTCGCGGGTGAGTAGAGTGCCGTGAATAAGTAGAGTGCGTAGAATATCCCGGGTAGGTAGTGTGCATAGAGAACCGATTGTAAGTAGAGTGCTACGGGATGGCAGAGGGGGTACAGTGTTGCGGGTGAGTAGAGTGCCGCGGGTAGGTAGAGTGCTTAAAGTACCTCGAGTGATTAGAGTGCCGCGGGTAGGTATAGCTTGTAGAATGCCGCGGGTAAGAAGAGTGCCGCAGGTATATAGAGCGCGTAGTGTGATGCGGTAGATGCAGTGCGTAGAGTGCCAGGGGTATGCAGAGTCAACCCATTGCGTACTGCTTTCACTTCTGATGCAATGTTCGAGTATATTTCACATTCAGTCACCCAACACACTGGTTAGTGCATTCACTTCTGATGCAATATTCGTGTCTATTTCACAATCAGTCAGCCAACACACCGGTTAGTGCATTCACTTCTGATGCAATATTCGAGTCTATTTCACAATCAGTCAGCCAACACACCGCGTACTGCTTTCACTTCTGATGCAATGTTCGAGTTTATTTCACAATCAGTCAGCCAACCCACTGAGTGGTGATTTCACTTCTGATGCAATGTTCTAGTATTTTTCAAAATCTGGTGAACAGCCTGCATTTATGGGAGTATTTAATGAGCTTCAATATTCGACAATAATGTTCTCAAGTGCTGATATAATTTAACAAAAAATAACAGGCGTCAACAGTCGGGCATTAATATAGTACCGGTCTTTCTCTTCTTTTATTGTATGTTGTAAATAAACATTTATTGTAGTATATTATTGTTGTAATGTACATTGTAAATATACATTTATTGAAGGATATTATTTTAGAAACGTTAGGAGACTTGACTAAAAGAACAATATACGGTTGGTTAGTTTATGATTATTGATTGGACAGTTTATTTTTGTCATGTAATTTGTAAACAGAAGGAATTATGTCGTCTGTGGAGATGTAGCAATATATTATTACTGATAATAAAACGACCATATATTTGGCAAATATTTGAAATATATTGTTGATTTAAGTAACAGTGATGAACGACGTTGCATAAATCAGGTCCATAGTTTCCATGGAGATAGGAGTCACCACAAGTTGGCAGTGCTGACGGAGACAGCAATTAGATGCTGAATTGCTGGCACAAATGAAGTTTAGTTTTATAGTTAGGGTAATAAATATCACAGTGCAATGATCTAATGACACCGTGTTGCGGGTTTAATGCAGAGTGAGAGAGAGAGAGAGAGAGAGAGAGAGAGAGAGAGAGAGAGAGAGAGAGAGAGAGAGAGAGAGAGAGAGAGAGAGAGAGAGAAAACGAACGAACGAACGAACGAACGAACGGACTTTATTTTCAAAGGGTAATAACAAATTGGACACGCAGACCCGTCTTACATTCGGCCCTTCCAATCACTCATCTTTCGTTCATCAATAATACATAGGAAAAACATTGTCAAATGAATTTTGTAAGCATAAAGGACGCGAGAGAGAGAGAGAGAGAGAGAGAGAGAGAGAGAGAGAGAGAGAGAGAGAGAGAGAGAGAGAGAGAGAGAGAGAGAGAGAGAGAGAGAGAGAGACAGAGAGAGAGAGACAGAGAGAGAGACAAGAGAGACAGAGAGAGTGTAACAACAACAACAATAAAATTTTATTTTGAAAGGGTTAAGAATTGGGCACGCAGGCCCGTCTAACTTTCTGCCCTTTTATCACTCTCTTTCACACATTATACCATTCACACATCAATCAAGGCTAACTGAAAACAACAACAATATAAAAGATATGCATTATAAAGGCATGTGGAAAAATTAAAAATCAATACTACACGACTCAGTAATAGTAATAGCTGGTGTGGCACTTGTTATTAGCTATGTGGCATATAGTGGCCTACCAAAAGGGGACTGGCTGTCATACTAGGGTTTTATTATTATTATTATTACTTCTATTATTAAGGGGGAAGTTAATCCGTACTGAGACAGTGTTCAAATAATTTGCGATTACATGTATAGGGATTGGTGATGTCTTTTATTTCATGTGGAAGATTGTTCCACAGCTGAGCTGCAGAGTACGTTAAGCTTGTGTTGTATAAGTCTATCCTAGGCTTCGGAATGTGTAATATATTTAATCGTTTACTGTGTCTAGCATTATATTCAAACAATGGCCAAAGGTAATTTGGGGCATTCCGATGTTGGATTTTGTGAATTAGTTTGGCCTTATTGAAAAGCAGACGTTTGCGGAATGGTCGTAACTGAAGGCGTTTATGCAGGCTAGGATTGTCAGTTAAATGTTTGCTGTAAATTAAACTCATGGCCCGTTTCCGGAGTGAGTAAAGTCGCTTGGTGCTTGAATTGGAACAACCGTCCCAGATTGTAGAGCAGTAGTCAAAATGTGTCTGTATGTGAGACGTATAGAATATTTTCCTTGTGTCCTCATCAAGGAAATTTTTAATTTTGGCGAGTTGGTAGACTTTTTTCGCTGTTTGTTTAGTGAGCGCTTGAACGTGAGGATTAAAGGTTAGGTTTCTATCAATGATGAGGCCTAATGTTTTGTGCTCAATTACACTTTCTACTGGCATGTTATCGATGTGAAGTTGAAGTGATCTGTGTGAATTTAAAGTCTGAAGTCTTTGTCTGGTTGTTAATAACATAGATTTTGTTTTAGTGATGTTAATTTGCATACGGTTCGCATAGCTCCACCTAACTACATTATTTAATTCTTGTTGCAAAGACGACTCCAGCAAATTACTGCTTTCAGCGTTTGTATACACCGTGCAGCCGTCTGCAAATAGATCGCAGGACGACGAAAGATGCAAAGGTAGATCATTAATATATATGGCGAATAATAGAGGGCCAAGAATAGAGCCTTGCGGTACTCCAGTAATAAAGGTAGTGGTTTGGGACAGAAATTAATTGTATGATACTACTTGATTTCTGTTTGACAGAAAAGATGTTATTAGCGTCACAACATTAGGGCCAATTTTCATTGTCTCTAGTCTTTTAATTAAAATGGCATGGTCTATCATATCAAATGCTTTTCTGAAATCGATAAACACTGCTCCACATAGATTGTTGTTATTTATATTCTGGTGCCAATTTTCTATCATGTTTGTTAGGGCCGTATGGCAAGAATATTTTGTTCGAAATCCTGATTGACTGTCAACTATAAGCTTGTTGCGATCTAAATAGTGTAATGTTACCTCATGGATGTGTTTTTCTAGTGGTTTAGATAGTGATGATAGTAAAGAGATGGATCTATAATTGTTCGGGAGACCATTGTCCAATGAACCAGATTTAAGGAGAGTATACACTTTAGCGATTTTGAGAGCTGATGGAAAGTGACCTTTGGTGAGACACTGATTATATACATAGGGTAGTGGTACACAGATCACTGGCGCAGTGAGAGAAGAGAGAGAGAGAGAGAGAGAGAGAGAGAGAGAGAGAGAGAGAGAGAGAGAGAGAGAGAGAACGAGAGAGAGAACGAGAGAGAGAGAGAGACGTTTCCCTACAAAACACAAGGTTTTGGGACCCATTCAGACCAATACACTGGGGTTCACATATTTCTCAGTGAGATGCCGTGAATTATTCTAAAATGACCCTTTTACACGTCTTGGGGTAGACCCACATTTGTATAGACTAAATGACAGTTACACGACCCAGTCATGTGGTCAATATAAGGATTAGATGTGGCTGGGGGATGGGTGGTTGGAGGTGTGGGTGGCGAGAGGATGTGTGGGTTAGGATGTGTATATGGGTGGGCGTGGGATGTGTGGGTTGGTGGGGGATGTTTGTGGGTGGCGAGTGTGTTTTGGTTAAGGGAACAGGTGAGGGCAGTGTGTGTGGGTGGGGGATGTGCGGGAGGGGGATGGGTTGGTTGGTGGGGTATGTATGTGTCCCTGGGTGTGTGTGTGGGTAGGTGGGGTTGTGTGTCTGGGTGGGGCGATGTATGGGTAGGTGGGAGATGGGCCTCATAACATGGTAATTTGTCTTGATTATGTTTACAACATTCATTTCACAATGTTTATCTTTCTTCCTATGTAAATGTATAATGCTCTTGATGAACGAAAGACGAGTGATTAAAAGAGCCGAATGTAAGACGGGCCTGTGTGCCCAATGTGTGACCCTTTTAAAATAAAGTTGATTTGATTTGATTTGATTTGAATATAATGCCAGCACCTTTTACTTCCCAAATTATGTTTAGGTACCTATTCCAGGATGGGTCGATCTGGGAGCACAGGTCAATTATCAAAATACAACTCCATACGAATGCAAACCCACGACCATAGGCTTCGTACACCGATATTCTCACGGACTCTGTTATTCCCTCTGTCCATAGTTGATATGGTCGGCCTCTTCTTCTGGTTCCATTTGATATTTCTTTTTTATTCTTTGAGCAGTAGGTAAAATCCCCTGCCGGCTTGCTAGGCCAGTAGCAGGTTTAGGATATAAAAATTTGACCAGGGGGAGTCCGTCCCCTCTGGCGAGCCAGAGCCACGTTGGACCATGATCTCGCGGTCATGGTTTCCCGGTCTACACCACGGGGAGGTGAAAATGACCTATGTAGTCTGCGGGTCATCCACAGGCTACTAATTTTCTCTTGTCATAAAAAGAGATTTAAAAAAAAAGCCGACCCTAAGTCTACTGTCTGAAGGGCCAGGCTCATTCCACAACTTCTAGACCTATATGACAGTGTCTTCCAATTATTCCCTTTAAACACATAAACTACAAACAATATGTTGCACGTTGTATTTTATTTTGTGTGTGTAAAGTTGCATATCCCTTACAGGACGTTGCAGTCAACACCAGCATTTTCAGCTGCTGTTTATGTACTAGGCAAGATTATACTCAGTAGTTTGCAATTGCTTTCTGAGCGACCGGCTCATATACCCCCGTAAGCAACCAATGCGGCGCGATCCGCTACCGAATCTCGCGCAGATGCGTTACTCACGAGAATATACGGGATTACGGAGAAAGACGTTAAACTCTACGCCAGGGATGCGGCTGCACCTTTTATAGGCAAGCATATTTCGCTCCATCCATCGCCGGTAAGCCATGCCGGTAAGCGTGTGCGGTCATGATTTGCAATTTCACTCGATCACCAGAGTCGTGGATCAGCTCAATGTTCTTGTATCGACTATGCCACGTAGCCAAGCCAACCAGGTATTTACCTCTTTGTCTTCCCCTTGTGTTCTTCTCCTCGATCTTGCCAGTTGTCACCAAGTTCTCTAATTTACTACTTCTCATAACATGTCCAAAACATTTATTTTGACTGTCTACGTCTAATTTCTCTATACAGTTTACGATTTTCATTTGTTTCTTGTAGGATTTGGTCGTTGGTTTTTCTGTCTGTCCATGATATTCTTTGCAGTCTCGTCAGAAATAACATTTCTGCAGCTATCAGATGTTTTTCTGCTTGATTGACTTTTCACGCTTGACTTCCATACAAAAGTACAGCTCTATGTAGCACCTCAACACTCTTTTTCTCGTTTCAATTGACATATTTTTTTATTGGTCAGTATGTCTTTCATCTTGCTAAAGGCTACTTTCGCCATGGCGATTATTGTTCTAATTTCTTCAAGGCATCTCCCATAAGATGTTATGATTGTTCCGAGATAATTGTACCGATTCACTTGTTGAAGAGTATTCCCATTTACTTGTATATTATATTGTGGTACTTCGTTCTTCCTAGTGACGAACATAATCTGTGTCTTCTTACAATTTAATTCTAACCCTAGTTATTTACTGTGTGCAGCAACCGCATGTACTGAATGTTACAGATCCTGCTCATTGTCTGCAATCAATACTGTTTCATCTGAATATCTAATGTTATTGATGTTTCTTCCGCCAATCATGATTCCTTTCATAGTTCACTGGAGGACTTAGAACCTGGCAAGGAATGGTTACAAATGCCAACAGATTTCTATACGTCCTTTTCAGTTTGCATCCAACTAGACAGAAAATGCAGACAAGAAAATCCGGCTGCTGTGGGGGTGGAAGTACAAACGTTGATGTTCGAGAATTCGTTAGACGGTGATGCTGTCATCTACACAGATGGGTCGGTCGTCCGACAAGTGAGAAGCTCATGGGCCTTCACGACGCAGGCCGGAGGGAGAATTATGAAGGAGGACTCTGGTGCTTTTGTTGAGACCACAAGTAGCCTGACTATGGATGTCAATGCAGTAAGTAAAGCAATAACATGGCTCGAGACACAGACATTCAATAGGGCATGTTTTCTTAGCGACTAAATGAGCATGCTCAAGAGGATAGAGATCGGGTGGATCCGAAGAGAGTGGTTGCTGTCTCTGGGGCGGTCTCGGCTGACAAAGATTAGTTTCATCTTCGTGCCAGGGCATGCGGGAGTACAAAGAAATGAGCGAGCTGACAAGCTCGCAGGTAAGGCTAAGGGGAGGGCGGACGCGCCATGGACCAGGCTGACATTCTGAATGCTCTACGAGAAGTAAGACTTGTGTGAGAACCAAGTGATGACTGCGAATCTACAAACATGGTCAGGATGCGAGAACAGCAAATTAAAAGAGGGGTGGCCAAACAAGAACACTACGCAGGAAGCCAAAGAAGATTGATAAACCAACACAGAACTGGTGTCGTTAGCCGCTACACGCTGCGGGATTTGCTGAGGAGGGGATCCGAGCACTTATGGACTGAATGGTTCGATGTGCAATGAGGATGATCTGTCGACTAACTAACTAACTTCCTTTCATATTTTGTACATTTCGAAAAATATGTTAACTCTACAGGAAAAAAAAAAAAAGACCTGGAGACATTACGCACCCCTATCTCACACCTCTCTTAATAGGCTGATATTGTCCTACTTAATTATCAATCCTTACGGCAGCTTGTTGTTGCCAATATATATTCTGTATAAGTTTAATATCTTTCCCATCAATTTGTAGATCTGCAAGTATCTCTATCATGTTGACATGCCTTAATTTATTGAAAGCCTTTGTGTAGTCAATAAATCAATCAATCAATCATGTGCCATGCCGGAAAGCGTGGGCGGTCATGACTCGCCATTTCACTCGATCACCAGAGTCTTGGATCAGCTCAGTGTTCCTGTCTCGTCCATGCCACATGACCAAGACATCCAGGTATTTTCCTCTCGGTCTTCCTCTTGGTCTGTTCCTCTCGATCTTGCCAGTTGTCAATAAGTTCTCCAATCCATTTCTTCTCATAACATGTCCAAAAAATTTTGATTGTCTTCGTCTAATTTCTCTAATCAGTCTACGATTTTCATTTGTCTCCTGTAGTACTTGGTCATTGGTTTTTCTATCTGTCTATGGTACTCTTTGCATTTTCCTCAGAAACACATTTCCATAGCCATCAAATGTTTTTCAGCTTGACTGCTCATTGTCCAAGTTTCACATCCATACAAAAGAACAGGCTCTATGTACCCCCTAAACACTCTTTTTCTCGTTTCAGTTGACATCTTTTTATTGGTCAGTATGTTTTTCATCTTGCTAAATGCTACTTTCGCCATGGCGATTCTTGTTCTTATCTCTTCAAGGCATCTCCCATCAGATGTTAAGACTGTTTCGAGACAATTGTATCGATTCACTTGTTGAAGAATATTCCCATTTACTTGTATATTACATTGTGGTACTTCGTTCTTCCTAGTGACGACCATAACCTGTGTCTTCTTACAATTTAATTCCAACCCCAGCTGCTCACTGTGTACAACAACCGCATCTACTAATTGTTGCAGATCCTGTGCATTGTCTGCAATCAATACTGTATCATCTGCATATCTAATGTTATTGATGTTTCTTTCTTCAATGCTAATTCCATTTATATCTTCTACATTTCTGAAAATATTTTCACTGTGTAGGGATAAAAGATCTGGAGACATTATACATCCCTGCCTAACACCTCTCTTAATAGGTTGATATTGTCCCACTTCATTATCAATCCTTATGGCAGCTTGTTGTTTCCAATATACGTTTTTTATAAGTCTAATGTCTTTCCCATCACATCAATTTGTAGATCTGCAAGCATATCCACCATGTTGACATGTCTAACTCTATCAGAAGCCTTTGTGTAGTCAATAAAGCAAAGATGTATATCCTTGTTTACTTCTATAGCACGTTCAATAACTGTTCGCAGCATATACACAGCATTCATTGTACCCTTTCCTTCTACACACCCACATTGTTCTTCCCCTATTTCAGGTTGTATTTTCTTCCTCACTCTTTGCATGATAACTCGTAACAAAATCTTTGTGATGTGACTCATTATACTAATTGTTCTATGTTGATCACATTCCAAGGTTCCTGATTTCTTTGGGATTGCAATAAATACAGAATTACATAATTCAGAAGGTATATCTCCAGTATCTTATAATGTGTTCAGCAGTCTGGTGACTTGCTCTAATCCAAATTCTTCTAAAGCTTTAATCATTTCTGTTGTGATGTTATCTGCACCGGGGGCCTTGCCAGCTTTCATATGCTTAAGAACATTTTGAACCTCCATCTTTAAAATTGGTGGTCCTTCATTATTAAATCTAATATCATACTGTTCCTCTCTGTTATCATTATAAATGATTTTCACATAATCTGTCCATACATGTAGAATCTGATCTTTTTCTATTTTGATGTTTGTCAGGGTCTTGCTTTCAGCAAGAACCTAGGCTCGTATACACTGACAAAATGTGATACAAAACACGGTCACGGAATGACTTGACGTGACACACAACAACTACAATTCAAACACTTTATTCACGCTGCTCACTCATCACAATCATTACATACATCGCGCAAATACAATAGCGATGTCAAAAGACAATCAATAGATATACAAATATAATACAATGCAATACAACTTACACTCCTACAACCCAAGCGCACTGTCTCCTATATTCATGCAGGCTTTCAATTATAACAGAGTAGGCCTAACGAGTTCTCTGGTTTATTATAAATGTTGTTTATTTCTTATTGATGACAATCTGGACACAACATGGCGTCTTCTCTGCTCTGGCCCTAGATGTAAACTAACTCCTAACAACAAACTACGTCACGACTTGAGCATCTCTCTTCCCATTCCATCCCGATGCTCAATCGTGCTGTAGCCTTTTCCCACCTAATACCCAACTTCTGCTACACCTTCCTATGTTTTTCTAAAGAATTTTTCCTTTAAAAATTCTTTACTCCCAATCCCCCTACTCTATTCCCTCTCTTTCCTTACCTCCCACAGCTCCTCTAATCTTCCCCAAACCAACTCCAACTTAAGTAAATATTCTATTCTTTAACTCTTCTCCCTGTCATATAGTAAACCACTATGAACTTCTTTTTCGTTTCTGACTCTTCATAACATAACACATATTAATTACATATCCTCAATAACATTTAAATCTCAACTTTGTACAATGCATCATAACACATATGGTTTGAAATAAAGACTCCTTCTTCTCTTCATAAGCGATCCGCTTAAAATTCCAAACGCTGTACTCTTCTGATACCAACTCCCTATTGTCATCACCAACATTACTTACTAATTCTCTACTTTCAACCTGAGAACACTCGCAATGATAGAAAGACAAAGAATCGGTGCGCACCGGAGATTCAAAGAAGTAGAACTCTTTCTCTCTAAAACAACCACACTTAGCTAAATCACGCACACCTTTACCCCCCCCCCCCCTATGTCATTTGAGACTTTATGTAATAAAGTCTAAAACAATTATCTCTTTTACAGTACCACTTATTATGGTAACAGTTTATGCTGCTATCTACAGCATCAAGTACCAACCATCAAAAATTCACTCCTAAATGTCTATATATTACAGACAGTACACAATTAACAAGGTCCATCATCCCTCTAGACCTCTTCCAACTTTATACACATCACCTCATAACTAATTTTCTCTCGTACCTCACTCAGTATTCTCTCTTAATTTCGCCGGAAATTTCAGCGACCCCTTAATGTCCATTTATTATGGGCATCTCTACTAAAACCTCTACTTATGCCGTTATCAACAGCAACAATATACCACCCCTGAACTCATGTCCATGACCTTCTAACCCCTTACTGCTTGCAATTAACGTTATTCTTTCTTATTCCATATATTACGGACCCTCAAAAACCCCATGTCATTATGTCTCCACAATGTTCATTTCTCATTAACACACTTACAACCCTTTACTATTGTACTGCTATCCAGTCTTTAACCATTCTTCGGAGTCAAACATGGATTCAATTCATGTTTTGTTAATTGCCTGGCGTAGCATGTTATCCACTTCTTCTTCTATAAGCCAGCAATCTCGTGTCTCTTATGAAAGTACACCATGGCTCTTCTGATCCCATGGAAACTATGTTCTAAACTTTCTCCTTATTTACCCCACTGCTATATTCATTAATCTTTTCTTCCCCAATATGGTGTCCAATCCATATATCTTCAATTAATGCTCACTTAAATTCCCCATAACCATTTTTCTTGTGTAGTAATTCCGTCACTTAAGTATGTTTCCACAACTTAACCTCCCAACGCTGATTATCACAGCAATCTTGCTAGTAGAATATACTCATAAACTTGTTATTCACAAGGAGAATGTGTCTCTCTTCTAGTCCACAGTAGTTTATTACTATTTTCTGAACGAAGGGTTCTAAATAAAGCCCGATGTATTGTCTTTATTCTAGACAAAACCATGTAAATTAAACTTAACTTAACTAATTTCCAACATGTACATATAAACATACAAGACAATTCACTTAAATTATAAGTGAAGCGAAATAAAATCACAACAGGACATCATACCCCCCCCCCCCCAATTTTTTTTTACATCATTTATGTTTCCCTACATATCAATTAAAGGTATGAACTCATTCAAAGAAAAACATATTTTAAAATAATATAACATGCATACTATTCTATCGTTACCTAATACTACTGGTCTCTTTTACGGACCAATAGTTTGTACGCAAAAGTCTAAGAACACAATAATCCTATTCTAAAATCAAATAATAACAATCATTTTACAGGACCAAATCAAGCAAAAAAACATATTATATATGAGGCATTAAAAACTCAACTTCAATAAAAACAACTGTCTTCTCGCCAAAGAGAAGGTTTTCAAAAAAAAAAAATATAATTCACTTAGAATTAACTACGTACAGTGACCCAGCAACCTTGGCCTCCTATACGAACTAATGTAGCACATATCTATTCACACAAGTCACTCCATTGTTTTTATAATCGAGAAACTAAAACAACTCACTGTCAAGTATATATATATATATATATATATATATATATATATATATATATATATATATATATATATATATATATATATATATATATATATATATATATATCTGTTATCTACAGACCAATTTCTAACTTAAAACAATATCTGTTCCTTTCACAAAAGTCTTTAACTAACCATGAGCGTATTATCTACCAACAGAATTTGTTTCTCCTGGATTTGTTCCACATATTCCTATAAGTACTTAATCATTACCATTAACCACGGTATTTCTAGCACCAATAACAACTTGTCTATTTACTATATAGTACCATTGACTAACTTATCTATCTAATCAGAAATTGAAACATAAAATCAACCAGCAATTCCATCACAGAGAGAAAAATATATATATACCTCACTCGAACCTATATCCATATTAGTTATCTTAATGCTTAACTACTCCTCAAGATCATTTATGAAAAGTATCAACAGAAGCCTTTTCCATTTCCACCGTCTCATATACTTCATACAGTATCTCTTTCCTTTCTAAACCATGAAACTTATATCTTGCTATCTGCAACATTTTCTATCCATTCACCTCTTACGTTTCCACCTCTTCAATAACTCCAAGTTTCTTTGAATAAGTGCTATCTCCACATCAATATCCTCCTCTCCGTATAACCTATCAGCTTCCTCCATACTACTATTTGACTCTGACTTCTCATCCATTTCTTCTTCTTCATCTGTATGTCTCTCGCTAGCAGCCGCTAATCTCTTCCGTTCAATATCCCATCTAATTTGTCTATCATTATTTCTTAAGGACCTTTCTAGTAGAGGCATATCTTCACCGCTTGTTGAATACTCTCTAATTCTCCTCTGTCTTTTCACTTCTCTTTCTCTTTGTTTATCCATTCTTCTTTTTGTTACTTGTCTAGTATTCTTAAATGGAGCACCTATTTCCTCTTCCATAGACTCTATACTATCATAATGACTCTCATTCACATTTCCTTCTTCTATCGTTTTCGGTACTGTCTGTTCTTGAGTATCATCGTCAACTGGAGTTGTTTTTAACTGATTGTGTGCTGGATCTTTTCTAAAACCTGGGGTTATTATAGTTCCCCTGACGACTCGTTCATCTAAGTATCCGGTGTCTGAATAATAATTATTATTATAATTATCATTTTCCTTCTCATCATCATCTCTTCTTAAGTGTTCCACGTGTGCCCTTGCCACGTGTCCCGTTACCTGGTTCTTGATACTATACGATACATTTCCTAGCTTTTCTAAAACGTAATAACCTGGGACCCAACGAGCATCAAACTTAGAGTTCCTTCTATGCTTCTTGTAATAAACTCTATCACCCACTTTAAACTCCTGTAATTTTGTATTCACGTTTTTGTACTTTTTCTGTCTTTCTCTCGCTTTAATTATATTATTCTTTAATCTTACGTGTGCTCTATGCATTTCTTGTATGATGAACTCTTGAAAGTCTTCCCCCATATATTTCCGTCTTGGTTTTAACAGATTATCTATAGGTAGTACTGGTTCTCTCCCGTGTATTAAATAGAATGGTGAAAACCCCGTACTTTCATTTTGATTTGTGCGTATAGCACTAAGCGACAACCCAGGTTCGAATCCTGGTCACGGAACCATTTATGGCTATATATAACAGAGTAGGCCTAACGAGTTCTCTGGTTTATTATAAATGTTGTTTATTTCTTATTGATGACAATCTGGACACAACATGGCGTCTTCTCTGCTCTGGCCCTAGATGTAAACTAACTCCTAACAACAAACTACGTCACGACTTGAGCATCTCTCTTCCCATTCCATTCCGATGCTCAATCGTGCTGTAGCCTTTTCCCACCTAATACCCAACTTCTGCTACACAATCTATACGCGTTCATACACAAAACTCGAGCCGCATTCAAACCGTCTGTCCTCTACAACATTCCCAAGCCGTCTGAAGTTCACCACTCTGAAGGCTTGCTAATTGGGTTGCGTCCCTGCGTGGAGTTCATGTTCCACGCCTGTACTGGCTAACCCACTCTGCCACAGCGTGGTTAATGTTACTCATCGTTGCCTGGCCGTATTTGCCTGGCGCCGTCGAAGACGACGCGTTATAACTGGCGGGGAGATTCTGACATTCTCCCGCCCTCCTTTTCATGACAAGGGGAACCCTGTCATGTAAACTATATACATTTCATTCAACCTGTCAGGATCAACCCATTGATAATCTTCTGACATGATACATTGGTTAATATTGAAATATGTAGGTAATTGCAAGTTATATACCAACACTCCTCACTGCTGCTATCACGCAACACTCTTCAAGTAAAATCCCTTAGATGGATTCTTACCCCCAGCTGTAATTTGACACAGCCAGTCCGGTGGCTATCAGCGAAACACGCAACCACCTCCCGATAGTTTAAGAAAAATACAAAACACGACATGCCAGACTGTGAGTATCTCCCTATAAGATGACTCCAACATCAGACCCACAACCTCTTATGTAGGTCTACAGCTTCGGTAATTATCTCCATGCATAAATGACGTCCTCTTGACGTGTTACCAATTCGGCAACATGCGGGTGGTTTCTGTAACTATTACACATTAACAACAATCTCAATAGTCTCCCTTGGTTAGTACAAAAATTATGGGCGATAATTTTAACATGCTTTCAAATTAAATAAATTACATTGGTAAATTAATTTCTTAGTGTCATAATTTGATACTTATTGACAAAAGTGAACTCAATGTCGCTGTTGTGAACAAGTAAATCAATTTATGATCCTGAGATCACATCTAACAAAATCCTCACATACAATTCGTATATGAAAACTTTTAAATTACAAAGTTTATATAGAACGTCACTTCTTTGTGATAATTAATCTATCGTCTGCTAGTTTTCTAATTAATATTCATAAACACCGGAAGTACACAGCCGTTGTGGTCAGTTGTGGATAACACAATGTTCTCCCGTCTGGATGTTCTTAATAAATGGAGTACATAGTTCGTAAAACAGCTGCTGGATTTGTTTCCAAGTGTGGCCTAAAGTGTTCTTGTGGAAATAAGATGTCGCAGTTCCTTTCATACGGATTAGAATACGTCGGGAACCTCTGCGTGGCCGGTACTACAGCTTCTTGAACAGTTCAAGTAGAGTAAGGCTTGAGTACTGTAGTACTGTTTGTAACCCTGTTTACATATGTAATTAAAACAATATATCCTTTCTAACACATACCAATCATGTATTCAACACAGTTATTCCAATAATACTACAATGTACACAATATATTTAAACTGGGACGGTGTCCCTATCACAAATTGTGGCCTGCGTTACTGCAATGCTTACATTATTCGCTGCGCTGCTGAGCGTTCTATTATTCTGCAGATTACTCATGTGTCTGCGGTGTGCGCTCGGGCACAAGTTGGCTATTTGGTACGTCGTAAGGACATCGTGAAAGAAGATCAGCAATCGAATGCTGTGTGCCACCAATGTTACTTATTTCAAAATTGAAATCCTGAAGTAATAGTGACCACCTTGCAACTCGGTGGTTGGTAGGAGACCCAGTTGTGATAATTGTCAACGAACTATTGTCAGTTTCAACTATAAAGTGTCGACCTAGGAGAAATCGGGATAGTTTTCTCACCGAATAAACCAGAGCCAGCGCCTGAATCTCAGGCGTACTCCATTGTCGTTCTCTTTCTTTTAGCTTGCGGCTTACATAATAACAGGATGGAGAATTTGGTCGTATTCTTGAAGAAGTACGGCCCCAATCGCTACGAAGCTCGCGTCAGTTCTTAATTGGAAAATAGTGTTAACATCAGGCAATTTAAGGATAGGATTACTCGAAAAGTATGCTAACACTTTTGAAAATGCAGGTCGTAAGCATTCGCTGTTTACAATTTTGTTAGGTTGGTTCTTTGTTAGTAGGTTAGTGAAACACTCAGTCAATTCAGCAAAATTTGGTATAAATTGTCTGTAATAGTTCAACAGACCTAAGACACTTCGCAACTCTTTCTTAGTTGTCGGAAGCGACAATTTAAGAATTCTTGACACGATGTTATCGTCAGTTGCGACAAAGCCATTAGAAATCTTATAGCCAAAAAATGAAATTTCTTGGTAGGCTATGTCGGCTTTCAATGGTTTGACTGTCAGTCCGTGCTGTCTGATACGGTCAAATGTCAGCTGTAATGTCGTTACGTGGTCTGTCATGTTTTGGATTGTTAGAGAAAATGCTGCTGTAGTCTTGTAACAGTTGTCTGCAACTGTCAGTCTCTGTCTGAGTAAGGTTTGGATTTATTTTGATAGTTTGTCGTGTCTAGTGATGGTGTCGGTATTTCGTCAGTATCTTCGTCGTCTGAGTGGTCCACTATTGTTGTGCTTGCTGCTGTCTCGTCTTGCTCTTCGTCTCTGTCGTAGTATGGTTTAAGCATGTTTATGTGAAATATTTTATGTTTGTCCTTAACTGCAATCTTGTAATCTACAGTCGAAATCTGTCTTAGAACTTTGAAGGGTCCTTGCCAGGAGTCTGTCAGTAAATGTCTGTCGCTTGGCAATAGAAGTAGTATATCCTGTCCAGGTGTCAATGTAATTGTCCTGTTTCCTTTGTTTGCGAACTGTCTGTAGATAGCACCTGATTCTTTCAGTGCTTGTTTAACTAACACACAAGATTTCATTATCCTATCACGCAATGATGTTACATGTTCATACGATGATACTGGTTTGTGTACAGTTATACTTTCAGTTAACATAGAATGGTACAAAGATAATGGGCCGCGTGGTTTGGCACCATATACAAGTTCAAATGGTGAGAAACCAGTGCTGGAATGAGGTACTTCGCGATATGCAAATACTATGGCAGGTAAATAAGTATCCCAGACTTCAGGGTGCTCCTGGGTAACTTTGGATAGCATATGCTTAAGATCACCGTTCATCTTTTCCACAATTCCTGTAGAGTAGGGGTGGTATGGGCTGTTAAAGCATTGCTTTACCCCTAACATTCTAGTAAAGGCTTGAGTGGCTGCAGCTATGAACTGACTTCCCAGATCTGAGAGAATAGTGTCAGGAAACCCTACTCTAGAAAAAATATGGAAGAAAACTTCCATTACATCTTTGGCAGTTATGTTCTTAAGTGGAATAACCTCTGGCCACCTACTGCAGAGGTCAATTATTGTAAGAATAAATTTATTTCCTCTTGATGTTACATGGTTTAGAGGACCTACTATATCAACAGAGATCTTTTCAAAAGGTCTACTTGCTAAATCAGTTATTTGGAGCTCAGCTTACGGGTGTTTACCCTTTTTAACAAGCTTCTGGCAGATGTCACAAGTTCTGCAATATTGCTTGGTATCACTGCAGAATTTAGGCTAGTAGAACTGGGTAAGTAATCTAGATCTAGTTTTTGAATAAGCCATATGCCCTGCAAAGGTATGTCATGTGCTAGATGTAATGCTTGTTTGCGGTGTTCTGTTGGTAACACCGTTTGCTCAGTGGTGTTGGTACCTTTGGTATAGTACCATGTAAGGATACCACCTTTTAGTGCAAAATGCCATCTAGCATTCTTTGTGAGTCTTGGCTTTTGGCCTATTAAGTTAAAATACTTGTGCAAAGATTCATCAGACTTTTGGGCTGTTATAAAATTCTCCCTCATGGTCTTAGGAGGTAATATAGCTGGGCTTAACATTTCCAAAGCCTCTGTCTGATTAATTTGATCTTGCACTTTTGCAACAGATCTAGTTACTGCATTTGTAATATCACCAACATGGCAAGGTGATGTTACATTTAGACCAATACAATCATTGGATGAAGTAAATGAGTTCGCAAACATACATTCATTCAAAGGAGATAATACATTGTCATCAGTGATATCAGTTGAAGATGATACTGTACTGTCAACAATACATTTGGCAACGGATGTTAAACTGTCATGCGGCACATCATATACCTCTGGAAGGTTACCCACTATAATGTCGCAACATGGGTTGGATAATGCTGCACATTTAACCTTTCCTGTAAGAAATGAGGTATCAATGTATCCCCATGCGAGCGGGTATTTCTCGATGTTACCTGAGAAAGTTCTGCATGTAACATGTTTGCGTGTATAATCTGAAGGTAAAATAAAGTCTCTCTTTAAACCAATAAGAGCACACCCGCTATCCCGTAAAACTGTGGCAGCTTTGCTATTAACAAATCCATGGTGGATGTTCAATTTACCTTTGGAGTTAATTACCAAATTAGCTTCTTCATTGGCAATAGGTATGGAATGGCCGCATGTTAGTAGGCCATCTTCATGAAAACGATCACAGATGGTACAATTTTCAAGGTGAAATACGTCAATGGAATGAGCTGAGTTAACAGGACGATCTTCTACATGTTCTTCATCTGAGGAAGATCTATAAAACATGGCTGCATTAGTCTTTCTGGTCATTTGTTTGCCTTTACATGAGTGGCGCCAGTGGCCATAGGCTTTACAAAGGAAGCATTTGGTTAATCGTTTATAGCTCTTTCTCTCCTTATCTTGCTTATCTATATAGTTTTGCAAGTATGTTAGGTAACCAGGGTGTTTATCACACATATCACTTTCATTGTGTGCAATATGGCAATATCTGCATTGGTAATATTTCTTCATTCTGTCATAGGTAGCGGCTGCTACAAAGTTTGTGTCAGTCAATTCACTAGCAAAACACTGTTTGTTGGCTGTGAAATAAGCCGAACCTCGTTTCTCAATCTGTTTCACACTCACATTCGCATTCTTGCAGAAACTTAGAAAATGGTGGAGGTAGAGATGTAATAATTTTATCTCAAAATTAAATCTTTCAATTTCTCAAAATTGTCATTTACTTTGGCTGCTGACAGCCACTTACAAAATATATCCTATACTACTGAGATGTAGTCAGAGAACGTTTGAGGAGGCTTTGGAGCCAATTTACTGAACTGTAGTTTCCTTAGCGACTCAATGAACATGATCAAGAGGATAGAGGAGGGGTCGATCCGAAGAGAATGGTTGCTGCCTCTGGAGCAGTCTCGGCTGGCAAAGATTAGTTTCATCTTCGTGCCAGGGCATGCGGGAGTACAAGGAAATGAGCGGGCTGACAAGCTCGCAGGTGAGGCTACTGTGGAGGGTGGATGCGCCATGGACCAGGCTGACATTCTGAATGCTCTACGAGAAGTAAGACTTTTGCGAGAACCAAGTGATGACTGTGAATCTACAACAATGGCCAGACTGCTAGAGCAGCAAATTAAAAGAGGAGTGGCCAAACAAGAACACTTCGCAGGAAGCCAAAGAAGATTGATAAACCAACACAGAACTGGCGTCGTTAGCCGCTACACGCTGCGGGATTTGCTGAGGAGGGGATCCGAGCACTTATGGACTGAATGGTTCGATGTGCAGTGAGGATGATCTGTCGACTAACTAACTAACTAACTACTGAACTGTTCTCTGTAGCCTGCTTCATCTAACAGGAAGTGTGACATAATTTTAGATTTGATATATTGATAATCTTTCCTAAGACCTTTGGGAATGGTCTCTATCACTTTGAGAGGTTCCCCGGAAAGACTTCTCATATATATGATGTTCCATTCAGTTTCTGGGATCTGATAATGGTCCATAATGGTCTCAAAATTTTGAGTGAAGGCTGCGATGCAGTCGCCCGTGGTGAAATTTTTGACGATCCCTTGATACTTTTTGTACTGAAATTCTTTATCTAGTCTTTCTGACTTTCTAGAATTTATCTGTTGATGTTTCAACTTCCAGCTGCTTAATTTTCAGCTGTACTTCAAGTTCTTCTTTTTTCGCTCGTTCGTTACTTTCGAGCTCTTCTTTCTTACTTTGGGCTAGAATCTCCGCTTTTCTTACTTCGGCTTCTATTTCTGCCTTTTTAAGTTCTCTGTCGGCAGCTCTATCTTCCCGTTCTCTAGCTTTTTCTTGAATACTAACATATTCTGCATACGTTCTTTCACTCCAGTTTGTCAATTCCTCACCAGATAAATTCATTTTCAAACCATATTCAATTAAATCATTCAATGTCGACATGATGAAATATGTCAGATACAATGAATATGCACAAAATTAATTATGTTGTTAGTAAATCAGATACAACAGTTTTGTACAGTATTGATCAGCGACAGCTTGTGCTTAGACCTGTCTAACAAAAGTATTTAGAAAAAATAATATACTCAAGTGATTCCGGAGAACTGTATGATGGAATGGCTTCTCGCTTGTTACTGCCCGGAAAAACAATGGACTTTACTCGCCAATGGTTTAGGATGGCACAGAAACCTGCTTTATTTTGGAATAAGAGAAATTAGGACATGTACGTTTATGTGGTGTATGCAATGTCAACTAAGTTTTGTAGGTTTGTATGCTGTAAAGTATTTTTGTTAGCCGTATTGTCGTCCGTTCAACACAATCAACAACTCACTTTCCATTTAACTTTTTTTCAAAACTTTCCGCTTACACCAACGGTCAAACCTATTTTACAACAAATTTCAAGATGGACGCTCCATCCACGTTCACATCTCTTTCATACTTCTGGTTCCAAAAATCCAAATAAGACGATGCACTCAAGTTCATACTTGTCAGGGTCTTGCTTTCAGCAAGAACCTAGGCTCGTATACACTGACAAAATGTGATACAATACACGGTCACGGAATGACTTGACGTGACACACAACAACTACAATTCAAACACTTTATTTACGCTGCTCACTCATCACAATCATTACATACATCGCGCAAATACAATAGCGATGTCAAAAGACAATCAATAGATATACAAATATAATACAATGCAATACAACTTACACTCCTACAACCCAAGGAGCACTGTCTCCTATATTCATGCAGGCTTTCAATCTATACGCGTTCATACACAAAACTCGAGCCGCATTCAAACCGTCTGTCCTCTACAACATTCCCAAGCCGTCTGAAGTTCACCACTCTGAAGGCTTGCTAATTGGGTTGCGTCCCTGCGTGGAGTTCATGTTCCACGCCTGTACTGGCTAACCCACTCTGCCACAGCGTGGTTAATGTTACTCATCGTTGCCTGGCCGTATTTGCCTGGCGCCGTCGAAGACGACTCGTTATAACTGGCGGGGAGATTCTGACAATTTTGCCATCTTTAGTTTTTAGACAACCTATTGATATACTTGTTCTTTTATTAGTAAGTTCCTGAATTCTTTTGTGCACTAATTTGGTATTTTGACTGTTGTGTTGTTTTTCAATTTCTAAGCACTTTTCCCCAAGCATGATTCTTTTGCCGTCCTACATAATATTGTGACTTGTCTGTGAATTTCTTTATATTTGGCAGGATTATTTTTTTTTGAGTCTTCTTGTTTCCATTAGGTGTAAAATTTCTTCAGTCATCCATTTCTTACGACCCACCTTCTTTAATTTTGGAATAGTTGTTTCTGCAGCCAATCTGATTGAATTCTTTAACATTTCTCATTGATCATTCACATCCTGGAATAATATCTCTAGATCAGACAATATATCAAATCTGTTCTGTAATTCTATGTTGAATTTGTTTTGTATTTCCTTGTCATTACTCAATGTACACAAATCATATTTAGTGTTTCCTCTTATATACTTGATGTTCTTCAGCTTTATCCTCAATGTTTCTATAAGTAGTCTGTTGTTACCATAACAATCAGCACTGGGAACTGTTTTTGCTACTGTTAGTGCGTTTCTAAATCTTCTGCTAATCAGAATGTAGTCAATCTGGTTTCTGTTCCTGCTATCAGGACTCCTCCATGTCCATAATCTTCTAGGGTGTTGCTTAAACCAGGTGTTTCCTACAATCATTTCCTTTTCTTTTGCCCACTCCACTAGTCTGTATCCTCTTTCATTTCTCTCTCCTAAACCATAGTCTCCTACTGTGTATCTATCACCTTGATTTCCTACTGTTGCATTGAAGTCTCCTATTATGATGTTTATTTCTAAATTTTTACATTTCTTTAAGGCAGACTCTATGTCATTATAAAATTCCTCTACACTATCTTCACTGGACTCTCCTGTTGGGGCATATACTTGAATAACATTTATGCTAAAAGGTCTGCCGTTTAATTTAACTAGTAGAACTCTGTCCGACACGGCACAATATCCTTGAACAGATATTGATGTTTTCCGGTCCAAAATTATTTCCACTCCCCTTTGTCGATCTTCACCTCTAGAATAAATAATCTTAAAATCTTCATCTATCTTGATGCCTGCTCCTGTCCATCTCTTTTCACACATCCCTAAAATATTAATTTTTTCTCTTTGTATTTCTTGTTTTATGTTCTCTAATTTTCCGTCGTCGTTTAACGTTCTGACGTTCCATGTTGCTAATTTTAATGTCTCTGTCCTTGTCTTGCGATGATCAGTCTTTAAGCGAATCATAATATACTAGGCACTTTCAAAGAGGTAGTTTGCCGTTGCTTTCCTCTATGGCAGTGACCATACTGGCCAGATGACCGCAACCATTGTCTCTCGAAAGAGATCCTCTGCCTGCCGCCGCGAAACTCGAGACCATAACCAACAAATATCTGTTGGCTGCCCTCAAAATTTCCTCCACCACCTACCTTCCGTGGCTTCTTTTGAACACTTCCAATAAACGAACACAAAATAACATCACATAATCTACAGGAAAACACTATCCACAGGAAATCCACAGGAAATCCACAGAAAAACACTGAACAGCGTCTCCCCGAAGAACAACGCATCATCTCGTCGCCATTTTACCGTAATAAAGCATCTCGTAAAATGCAGATCGCAGAGCTATGTATCAAATGAAGTGAATAAATGAATACTTAAGCTGAAACAATTAAAACATATAGAAGCAGATATTGTTCGAATGTTGAGCATCTAATATCCCTACGGTACTATTAACAAGACAGATGTTTTACATTCGAACAATAGATGTTCGACAGTATCTTCCGACTACGTTATCTACGACTTTTCTAAATATTTGTTTTAATTTGTGGTAATTTATGTTAGCAAAGAGATGCGTCTAGTCGACTGGCCAGAACGTGTGGCTCTCATTCGGAATACCCGGATTCGAATCCTCAGTAAGGTGGTATATTTTTTTTTATGTCTGGGGGAAAAACATAAAACAGTGACCATCACAGTTTGCCGTGACTGCAGTAGCCAGGTGGCCTGAATCCCTCAACATCCTACAACGCAAGGTACTGTAGGCAATAATGACTGTCTTTACAGCATGTTGCAGTCAAGCCCAGTAATTAAAAAAAAAGTCGCTTAAAAGACGACAGGGTCGACTTCATTGCACCGGGATTTATCCCATATGGCTAGGTCTCTTTCCGCAGCACGGAAAGCGTCGCACAAAGCACGAACTCCGTAGCTTTTAGCGACGACCCACAGGAGTCTCCGAAACATTTAACTCGTAAACCGAAGGGTGCGGCCCGGAATCGAACCCACAACCTTCGGAGCACGAGTCAAACGGCTTGACCACTTCGCCACAGAGACTCCCAGACAAGCCCAGTAATACCTGGCATCTTCTGATTTCTTGGCAAGTTTATTTTCATTGCTTTCTGAACCATAGATAAATAAAACATATACAATAAACAGTTCACAGACAAAAGACGAACAAAACGTATCCCAAAGAAGGAACCTGCCATGGGTCTGTGATGTGACAGAGCCTTCACATTGTGTATGCTTGAATGCACAGGGGTAGAGGTGGCCAAAATTTCCCTCACTTAGCGGACGACGAGTTCAGGAGTCGAACCCTCATGCAACCGCGCTCATGGTATTATCAGTATAGTGACTACATTAACGTACACGCTGGTTTACAAGAAGCTGTTGGAATCATCATCATCATCATCACCATCATCATCATCATCATCATCATCATCATCATCATCATCATCATCATCATCATCATCATCATCATCATCATCATCTTCCACTTTTGCCGTCAAGCGTCGTGGGGAGGAATTATTCGCGCTCCTGCGCCCGATGGGTGGCATTGGATAGTGTCATTCCGTGTCATTGTACAATGTCTTTGATGTCGTCAATCCATTTTCTTCTTGGGCGTCCTCTTGGTCTCTTGGCAGATGATCTTTGATGTAGGGCGATTGAATGTAGTTGATGGTGTTGCATTCTAGCGAGATGGCCAAACCATTTGATCTTCTGCCTTTCGATAAATAAGGCACAAGGTGTTGATCCCACTGTCTGTCTGATAGCAACATTTCTTACTCGGTCTCGGATTGTTAAGTTGGCAGCTCTCCTCAGGTATCTCATCTCACAGGTGTTGATTTTGCGAAAGTGTGATTTGGATAATGTCCAAGCTTGAGATTGGTAGCATAGGGCTGGTGTGAATATGCTGTTTATTATCTGTCGTTTTCAGACATGGGAATATTTGGATAACCCCACTAAATAACCAAGAAAACTCCACCATAATGTACCTTTACGATAAACAACAACCTGAAGATAAAGTTAATGACAATTTATTTTCTAAAGACAATACAAGAAGAATCAAAACAATAAAGGACACTTAGAAATAAAAACGTCAAGGAAAACAAAGACTATAATTTTCAATAGGAGCACGGTAATTTCCGTGCCATAGAATGAACGTAGATCACATTTCATGTTGGCAACTTGATTGGCAATAAAACAAACACAATAATGTACACAAAAAATACAACCATACGACCTAAAACAAACGTGTCTCATACAACATTGTTATTGATTTAACACCACTATTAATTCACAACACTATTTCACAAAACTGTTTTAGCTGTAGCGTTTTATATTCCACACTGCAATCTGTCTTGTTGTATATTAAATATACTCTCTTTTCACGAATTAATCTTTGGCAGTAAAAGATCTCACGCGACAACACTAACGCTCCTAATCTGTGGTGATATTATACAACTTCAAATTCATGTCCACAATTAATGGAACATTTCATTGCTGTCTACTGTTATATAACCATCACCTATGACTGCTAGTTTATATATGGTCCACGAAGAAAGCTGTATTGTTTATAATTCGGCCATCTTTAAACTGTCCTTACAACGTCACCGTCTTCGTCTGCACCGTGATGCCACATGCTTAAAACCCTTGACATCGAACAATAATATTGACAGGTTACTGTAATTTCTATCATACTTTTAATGTTTTCAGTTAAATCCCCCTCGTAACATGATCACAAACAGTTATTGCAACGGTCGCTTTAGTCGTAAAACATTATAATGGGGTGTTTGATAACATAACATGCATTAGCGTCTATGTTGGGTAATGTTCTTTTATGTAGTTTAGGGTTATTTCTCTTCTTTCGGTTTCATGCTGAGTGTTCTTTTTCTCAATACCAGGAATGTTTTCTATCATCTCAGGCAGTTGCTGCTGTCTCCAAGCTGGGAAGTTGTGTGCATAGTAAATGGGCTTGACTGTTGATATGTTAAGTATGGGATCTGCCCTAATCTTTCGTTTTGCAGTTTCTACAAAGTTGCTACGCTTCAGTCTTCCTTTTCCAAAACCATTAAACCTGTTATACATAGGGTGGTCTGTCAATCTTCTAAATTTTTCTGCTTGTTGCTGGGCTCTGCTATCTCTTCTATCCTGCATTGGTTGTAAACAAGTGATCTTTTCTAGTTCATTAATAGGCGTTGTCTTCAGGCTTCCAGTTATGATTCGCATTCCTTGGTTTTGGACTCTACTTATTTTGTTAAAGTTTGACTTAGCTGCTGTTGCCCAAGCTGCAATGCCATATTCCAGTACTGGCCTCACCCGTCCAGTATATAGCTTCTTGAGAACTTTCTCATCTGCTCCCCACGTTGTACCAGCAAGCTTTTTCATGATTGCCATTCTTTGCCTTGCTCTTGTTCGATTTTTCTCAACCTGTGTTTTCCATGTCAGGCGACGATCAAAGGTGACTCCGAGATAGTTTGGATTTTCTTCATGGCGCAATATTTTTCCATTCAATACCAGCTTAGGTTGCTGAGTTTTATTTGAGAGGGAGAACACTGTGCATGTTGTTTTCTCCTCACTTATCTTCACTAGCCATGATTTTGACCAGTCCTCTAGTGCTAATAGGGCTTGCTGTATTCTGCTGTTAGCTGTACTAATATATTCTTCAGATGTCCATATAGCTAGGTCATCTGCAAAGGATGATGTGTGTACTCTGGCTGGAAAATTTTCCGTGATGTCGTTTATATATGCTAGGAATAATGTTGGTGAAAGAACTCCTCCTTGGGGGACACCTTGCTCCAACAGCATCATTTTGCTGGTTTGTCCTTGTACTTTTGTCCAGGCAGTTCTGTTCTCAAGGTAGTGGCTGATCTTTTTGTACATTTTCCCACAAACATGCATTTTTTGCAGTTTTACTTTCAGTCCTTCCTTCCATACTTTATCAAATGCTTTTTCTAAATCTATCCAGACCGCTAGTGTGTGCGTTTTCTCTTGGAAGGCATCCTCTATTTCTTGAGCTATATAGGTTATTTGATCTTCAGTGGATCTGTACTTTCTGAATCCTGCTTGGTGTGGTGTTAAGAGTTTGTTTTCTTCCAGATGCCATGTTAGCCTGCCATTGATAATGCGTTCCATTAATTTTCCTACACAGCTAAGTAGACTGATAGGTCGATAGCCATTTGGTTCTTCCGGGTGTTTTCCTTTTTTTGGGACTGGTATTAGTATAGCTTCCTTCCATGCCTGTGGGACTATTCTTCTCTTCCAGCTGTAATGTAGGACTGCTAGTAGTTTCTTTTTTGCCTTTGTCCCTAGTCCTATTAGCATTTCATTTGTGATTCCATCCTTTCCTGGTGATTTCTTCTTTTTTAGAGTATTCATTGCCTGTTCCATTTCTTCCATTGTTAGATTTGCCATCATATATTCTGCTGCTGTCTCTGTATTACTATGATGTATCTGTTTATCTTTGATTGCTTTCTTCTGTTCGGTTGTAATATCAATGTGGTTTGCACTGGCATAGTGTTCCATTAGTGCATTTGCAGCCTTTTTTCCTGTAAGCAAGGCATTTCCTTGTTTAATTGTTATTTGTTTGTTTCTAGGTCCTTCAATGTTCATGGCTTTCACTAGTTTCCATAGTTTGTTTCCATCCCTGTCAAAATTCAGGTTTTCTGTTTTTTCCCTCCAATAATCTCTTGTTGTTTGATTTACTGTTCTTTTATATTTTGCTGAGATGGCTTTGAGAGAGATGTTCGCTTCAATTGTTTGTTCTCTCTCTGCTGTCTTCCTGGCATCTTCAACTTTGTACTCCAAACGTTGTAGTTCTTCAGTCCAGTATGGTTTGTAATTTTTCCTCGCTCCTCTTGGAATGGACTCAGTGGCTGCCTGTATTATTGCTCTGTTTAGACTTTCCACCATCTGCTTCATGTTGCCATATCGTGTATTTATGTTTTCACAATATTTGTCTGTTAGTGTGGCAAATCTGTCCCAATCTGCTCGTTTGTAATTCCAGCGGGGCAAGGGCTTTTGCTCCTGTGAAACAGACTCCATATTCATTACAAACTTGATTGGTCTGTGGTCACTACCTGCTAATTGGTCAAGCACATGGCGGTCGATTTTGTGGAGGATGTCTCCTGTGCAGAAAGCTAAGTCTGGAGTAGAAGTGGTAATCCATCTTCTGGAGTAGAAGCTCGTTGTGTCATCCGCTTTGTTGAGTAGATGGAGATTTGAGTCTATTTCCCAGTCCTCCACTTCATCTCCTCTTTTGTCAGTATCTGGGTATCCCCATCTTTCTGAACGGCTATTAAAGTCTCCGACAATAATGCAATTTGTGTCAGTTAATTTCATGTTTGAGAGTGTAAGATCCTTATCTGCTGGGCTATAAAGATTGTAAATTCTTATTTTCACGTCCTTTATCATTATATCAACATCTATAATTTCTGTTTGGTTGTCAGAGATCACAGATACTTCGCTGCAAGGTATTGTATTTCGTGTAAGTATTAGAACTCCTCCTTTATGTCCTTCGCGGTCGAAACGTGTGGCCTGATATCCCCTGACTGAAAATTTGCGCTTGGCGTTGAGGTGTGTCTCTTGAATGCATGCCACATCTATTCTATCTTTATGAAGACGCTGTGTCAGGGATTCTTTCTTGTTATAAACTCCTTCGGCATTCCACTGTAGTATGTTGAGTGTCCTTGGTATTTGGTCAATAGCTCTTAACCTACTCCTCTGTGCCTTGACTCCACAGCACAGGGGAAGGTGACCACCAGTAGTCATGGGTGGACCCCCTCGAGGCAGGGGGCCCGGCACTATCACCGCCTGATGGGACTTCACGGGATTAGCACCATAACGATTAATTTTCATCTGTGGCATCATGAAATGATAAAGTTACGTTGCACTTCTTTGTCAATCCTGTGGCTCAGTACATCCGATTTCGACAAGCATTTTTCGGGATGCTTCCCCTAGCCTTTGACTGTCCCCAGTCTACCTACAAGGCAGCAGGTTTGTGCGTCACTTCGTCTGGTCCCTCTCCCTTGACCTGTCCGACATGGGTGACCCTACCAGTAGCTGTGCTACCGTCGGCATAGCTCTTGGGGTCATTGGAACGCGCAAGCCCCTCTACCTCGTCAAGGTGGACGCACGGCAGAGGGGGCGTCTATGTTGTTATAGTCTATAAACAAATTGATATCGACCTGATTGATGCCTGGTTAGATAGTCGACATTATACTATTGTTGGTAAATAGGTGCATGAAAACGTCTGTTATCCCATGAGAAAAATAACACTTTGTCTGTAGTAATATTTGCTTCAATGTCAGGCAGTTGAGAAAGATAACACTTTGTAGTGATATTTGGAAATCTCGTTATATAATTCCCATACTCGGGCACTATCCCTCTGTTTATGTTTCACATCGACACCGCAAGGTACAAAAGAAACACAATGAGATAATGGGCGCGCACTCTCCCACTGTTTATGCTTCACCTCGACACCGCAAGGTACAAAGGAACAAGATGAGCTGAGAATAACGAGTACCGTCCCCCAGATATAGTACTGAGTGCAGTAGTACTGGCTATCCAAAAATAGGTCTAACATCAGCAAGGGGAAACTGCTGAAAGAACAATACACACATGGTACTGAATTCCTTAAATATTGAATATTCTGCTGGTCAGATAACACAATTGTAAACATCTCACTATAGATAATGTACATACGCTTTAGGGAACACTGTGGCATTGTGGAAGGTGAAGGTTCATCAAAGTGTAAACAATATGAAATGACATAAAGTAGTGCAGCTTTACATAACAGAATTAAGACACATAATTATGTTATGGAAAGCTTCACTACTTTATGTCATTTTATATTGTTTACACTTTCACAGCTTTACCGCAGTTCCACCAATTTTATTCATATTTTTGATTTATCAAAGCAGTGCTGTGGTTTCAATTCTGTGCAGAATTCTCTTCTCCGACCTGTACCTCTCTTGGGTCTGCCCATCCGAGTAAAATAAGTTATAAAACATAAAATAATATCAACTTAATTGAACCGGGTTTCAACCTCTATGGCTCGGTCTATATCCACAGGTCGGCCCGTCGAAAGGGTCGCACAAATATTGGACTCCGTGACTCCAGCGACGACCTCCAGGAGTCTCCAAGAAAATTTAACTAGTGAATCGAATGGCGGAGTTCGGAATCGAACACACCACGGGAAGGTTAACCCGGTCAACAAATACCCACAGAAGTCGGATGTGTCGGCCTAACGGCGCAAGAACACAGCTCTGCTGTAAACAGGCACAACGCAATCACGTTCGAAAAAAACTCTCCGGATGAACGCAGAAGAAGAAGAAACAGAGCACACAACTTTCAGAGCGTGAGGCAGAAGGCTTGACCACTTCGCCATGGAAACCTCCCTCCCCTTCTATCCAAATCGTGGCTTTGAGGGTGTAAATATAGTTATAAATCTTATTCGGGAGTCGAGGTAGCGTAGTCGCTGGGCGCTTATCTGCCGGCACGGGTTCACGGGTTCAAAATAGCATCAAACCGGGTTGCTATGAGGTGGCTTCAAACGAAAACCTAAAACAGTGTGATAGAAATTACAATAACCATGCCATCGGCTTGTAACCTGTCAATATTGTTGGTAAGGATATCAAAAATGTTAAGTACGCTAAATCACGGTGCAGACAACCACGAAGACATCATAAGGACAGTTTAAAGATGGCCGCCCCTATTTTGACATGCATCAATCGTTTTGTTGTTGTTGGTTTAATCAGTGAAGGGTTGAAAGCTATAGAAATGCGTCGGCGAATGAAGGTCCAGTATGGTGATTTATGCCTGTCAGTCCAGAAAGTGTATGAGTGGAGTAGGAAGTTTCAAAACGGCGTGACTTCTTTGACAGACTTTTTGGTCCGATGAAGAGGTACAGCTGGTGGTGAATGTGTGGTTACACATCCGACCAAGAGACGTTTTTTTTTCTACAGAAATCCAAGCACTGTATCGGCGCTGGAGGACTTGCTTTGAACGCATTCGTGACTACATCGACAACAAAAGATACATTTGTTCTTTACTTTTTGAGAATATATTAAAAATAAATAGTTAAGGTTTTCATTTGAAGCTCCCTCGTAAAATTGACCTAGGCTCCCAGGTCGACCCAGCCTAAAATGGGCGCCAGGACTATTTTTTGGAAACGTGGAAGAAGCTAATGTGATCTTAGCCACATTACCCTTAGAGTCCAGATTGGTCTATAAAATATGGGTATAATACCACATGACCAATTCGCCCGAAGGCGTGTATAAGGGTCGTTTACTTACATACTTTTGGACAATGCATCAGAGGCTGTAGGAGAATATGTCAGAAAGGATCAATGGTAAGGCGTCATTGAGATAGAGATGAGGAAAGTACACTCGCATACTCGGGAAAATAAAATTCATGGTCGTTTTTGGTGAGATGCATCGTTATCATCATGCGCCATGCCCACAAACATGGACGTTCATGGTTCGACAATTTACATGAACCCCAGAGTTTTAGATCAAGCCCGTGTTCTTGTTCTTTGTCGCCTCTAACGATCTGCATGGTCATTATCATCATGTGCCATGACGATAATCGCGGGCAGTTATGTTCGCAGAACTCATACCATTGTATGGAAACGAGCACAAATGTGTTATTCTTTCAAATCGCCCGCAGCAGTGTTTCGAACGCGTTATGCAGGATTAAGAAAAGTGTGTACAACCACCTCCCCACCGCCCCGGCTCGTTTCAACCTCTACAGGGAGATAATAACCAGAAAAATCAAATTTGGTGTTGGAGTTAACGTGGACGGAGAATAATAAAACCATTCTGAGATATGCAGCTGATACAGTTTTACAGAGTACAGAAGACAGCAGTAAGCAAACTATTCTTGACAAGATGATAGAGGGGAGCGAAAAGAATGAGTTATCATTGAGCGTTAGGTTCCAAATTGCTGTATGTAGCCGGGGCGCAGTGTTGGGGTGAGCGCCCAACATTGCTTAAATACCCCAATGGCTCGTGAATACATAATCTCTGCAGCAAAAGTCCAACTCCTGGCCTTCACGTGGCGGAACTGTTTTAACTAACAGGAGAAGGGGCGACGGCGAGTATCTGGCGCCGGAAAATAGCCAGTATGCTCTAGATGTGTATACACATACATGCATGTGCAGACACGTGTGTGCGTGTGTACACATCTAAACTCGAGTGAGACCACAGTCTGCTCTAGCAAAGGAAAGGTGCTGAAGACGGAGGCAACCAGCCAGGAGGCGCAATACAGAAATCAGGATGCCACGCAATTACGCAAAATGGTATATGTCGACTGCTGCTAAACGTTATGGTGCTCGCCCTGCTTTGGACCCCCAGGCAGGTGCAGTGCCGGGCCCTATGTCTCGAAAGGGTCCAACCCCAACTACTGGAGGTCCTTCTCAGATGTCCTGTGGAGCCAGGGAACATGAGAATAGAACAGCTGGCCATACTAAACTAAGACTTAAAATAATACACTGGAATGCGGAGGGAGTCAGCAACAAAAAAGTAGAATTAGAAAACATCCTGGACAAAGAAAAAGTAAGCATATGTTGCTTGCAAGAAACTCACCTCAACGAAAATATAGCCTTCAAAATCAGAGGCTACCAGTGTTACCGATCTGACCGAAAGGACAGGCGAAAAGGTGGGATACTTACCCTTGTAAAAAATAACATCACTGCTTCCCAAATCGAAGTCTATATGGAAGGGGCTGAGTATCAGACACTTAAACTTAAAACAGGCTATACAGACCTACATCTGATCAATTACTACTGTCCAAATGACCGTCCACAGGCACTGGACACACTACCATTAACAGAAAAAATGATTGTGTGCGGCGATTTCAACAGCCACTCACAGAGTTGGGGCTATGATCACATGGACCAGAGAGGAGAGAGACTGGAAGACTGGCAGGATGAGAATAGATTCATCTTGGTTAACAAGCCGTCCGACCCACATACTTTCTACTCGAGATCATGGCACTCTACAACTACACCTGACCTGGCTTTTCATTCACCAGACCTGGAGTGGAACATTACACGAATTGTTGGGAAACAACTAGGTGGCAGTGACCATCGACCAGTCTTTCTAACTGTAGAAAATGAGCTTGTAAGTGAAAGCAGCACCCTCTCGAGGTGGAACTACAAGAAAGCAGACTGGGCAGTGTACAAGCATCGCACCAGCATACTGGTTAGAAACCTGAACACTGAGAAAGACATAAATAAAGTAGTTGAAGAGTTTGGGAAATGCATACTACAGGCAGCGCGAGAAACAGTACCAAGAGGAGCCCGTAAAACAATATAAACCCTACTGGAGTAGTGAACTGGAACAGTTGCATAATGATGTGGAAGTATGTAGAAAGCAAGCAGAGGCCACACCCAGCCAAGAGCACCACAATAAATTCCAGCATGCAAAAGCCAAATTTCAAAGGGCCAAGCTGCAGGCTAGACGGAAAAGCTGGCAGGAAAAAACAGAGTTTCTGAACTTTGAAAGAGACACAAGGAAATTGTGGAAGCTAATAAAACAACTTAACGATGAGGGCACAGGGAGAAACTCAAAAATTGCACTACATAAAGATGGAAACATCTTAACAAGAAAGCAAGCAGCTGACCATTTTGCGGACTCATTCGCACAAGATAACAATATTAAAATCAGTCCAGAGAAACAACAAGAGATTCAAGAGAAACGGCAACATACAGGACAGAAGGAAATAGTACATGAGGTTCTGGAGGCACCCATCACAATCAGCGAACTGGAGCTAGCCATATCAAAACTGAAAATGAGAAAGTCACCAGGAGCTGATGGTATCTCCAATGAAATGATCAGGAACCTAGGAACAGAGGCCAAAGCAAAGCTGTTGCAGATCTTCAATAACAGTTGGACCTTAGGCAGTGTTCCACAAGCCTGGAGAGAAGCAATCATGATACCCCTCCTAAAATCAGGGAAAGATAGTTCCATTGCCTCTAGCTACAGACCAATTAGCCTCACCAGCTGTCTCTGCAAAACACTGGAGCGCATCATCAATCACAGACTGCAGTGGTACATTGAAAGTAAAAACATCCTTGTGCCACAGCAGGCTGGCTTTAGGCAGTGCTACTCTACGGAAGATCAGACAACCTACCTCTCTCAAGAAATTGAGGATGCATTCCAAGAGAAGAAGCTGGTGCTTGCGGCATGGATAGATTTGAAGAAAGCCTTTGACAAAGTCTGGAAAGAAGGTCTGATGAATAAACAGAGAAACTGCAAAGTCAATGGAAGAATGTACAAATGGGTGAAAGCATACTTGCACAACAGAAGAGCCCGAGTACAGATAGACGGACTAAAGAGCAAGAAAGTACTACTGCGTCACGGAGTTCCCCAGGGCGGAGTATTGTCCCCCACACTCTTTCTAATCTTCATCAATGATCTCGTTGCTAATCTACCGCATGGAATTAAAGCCGCAATGTATGCCGATGACCTGGTTCTATGGAGCACAAATGAACATGCATCAGTGGCCACCAGATTACTACAAAGAGCTGTAGATACATTTATTGCATGGGCAAATAGATGGTGTGTCAGCATAAACACTGACAAGTGCAGCACCACCCTATTTACCCTCTCTCCAAAACAAAAGGCAGGGACCATCCAGATAAATGGAACACCCCTACGAGAAGATAAAGAACCAACATACCTTGGAGTAACATTTGATGGCAGGCTGACATGCAGAAAGCACATCAACAAAGCAGTAGCAAAATCCAGAAGGAAAATAGCCATCCTGAGAAAGCTAAGTGGAACCACATGGGGAGCCAGTGGGAAAATACTTAGCAAAGTCTATCAACAGAGCATACGACCACACCTGGAATACGGGTCAACTGCATGGTGTTCGGCAGCAAAAACCACACTACAAGAGCTGGACAAAGTGCAAAATCAAGCACTTAGAGTCACCACAGGAGGGATGAGATCAACCCCTATAGTGGAAATGGAGAAGATGGGGAGGACACAAGCACTGAGTGAGCGCAGAGATACGAAAACGCTAATACAAGCAGAAAAGTTCCTCAGCTTGCCAGGCCACCCTATGAAGAACAGATTTGAAAACCTAGCTATGGGGCGGTTGAAAAGAAGTAGTTTTATCCACCAGGCCAAACGACTCTGCAGAGAAACCACCGATCTGCCCACAGTTGGTATCCCCCTAACAACTATTCCAGAGCGAACTCCACAAAAAGATGAGCATAGACTATCATTACAAATCCAGACAAAAGTGAGAGGAATATTTGACAAGGAAGATCAGAACAGTGTGCAGCGCAGAACAGCCACTCTCAGCTTCCTTGATGAAGAATACCCACAGGACCTCTGGATCCGAGTCTACACAGATGGGTCAGCACAAAATGCTGTTCGAAATGGAGGAGCGGGAGTGTACATAGAATACCCAAATAATACCAGGAACACAGCTAGAGTACCGACAGGAAAGTACTGCCATAACTACGATGCTGAAATTGAGGCAATCAAGATAGCAACAGAGAAATTACTAAATACCAGCAATAGTACACAACCTGTGGTGCTATTGACAGATGCAAAATCAGTACTCGAGGCGCTCCTGTCTGGGAAATTGCCAGTACTAAGGACACTACTTTCTGAACTTAGCAGTCAGCATAAGGTCACCATACAGTGGATACCATCCCACTGTGGAGTACCCGGGAACGACAGAGCTGATCAATTGGCTAAGGAAGGAGCCAAAGAAGAACAGCCTGATGTGCCTGTAACATACCACCAAAAGAAAAGAATGATCAAATCAGTCAGAAAGCCACCAAAACCTGCTCAAGATGACTACCACGTTATGGATAGACCAGAACAAGTCATTATTCTGCGCCTCAGAACAGGGCACAATAGATTACGCAACCACATGTATACAAAATTCAAGATGGGTGAAACAGCCATGTGTACATGTGGATTGGCGTCGCAGACAGCAGAGCACATACAAGACTGCCCAAAATATAACATATCTAGGCAAACCTTCTGGCCTAGAGAGACGACAGTGGAAGATAAACTCTATGGACCGCTCTGTGAACTGAAAAAGACAGTTCAATTCATACAAGAGACAGCACTGCAGTTATAGACATATTTCAAGCGAACGAAAGAAGAAGAAGAATTGAGCGTTATAAAAACTGAATTCGTGGCGCTTTACAAGAAAACACAAGTTCCATTATACTCCTTGTATAGTAAAGTTTGCCGTAGTAGTACAATGGCTACTACAGCAAACTTTTCTATAGTAAACTTGATTACAGTAGTTCAGCGACTTTAGCGTCGAATTTTGGGTGGCGCTCACTAAATCCAACACCCCACATTATGCCAACGGCTTCGGGCGGAGGATTACAATTGGGAGGGTATGAGCATTACCCTAGTGTGAGGAAATACAACCTAAAGACTAACTGTCATGCCAGGGCAGACCAGACCCTAAGCCTTGGCTGGCAACTGGTCTAGGATCGAAGCTCCGACAAGCGGACAATTGGGGAATCGCTTGGCTGATCCATCACCTTCTGCAGCTTGTCTTGTTCCAGTACAGGGAACGCCAGCCTGTCCGCCCAGTGGTCAATTATTCGAATCCTCATAGAGGCGGATTATAAAAACCTGACTTGGATTCCATGCCGACTCAGTATAAATGGGTACACGAAATATTTTGGGAAGTAAATGCGGCATGCGTGCTGTTGATCACTCCCCTCCTCCTCCTCCCCCCAAGTACAGACTGATCTATAAATACACGAGGATAACATAACATAGCCGGCTAGATGACCTAGGGCCAGTGAACGCGTTAACGATGTATATGGAAGGCTTCAACCGCCAAATAATATAAGGAATAACAGCTGTATCAAGACAGTAGAGCAGTGCACTAGCGAATTGGATAGCGAACTGAGCGAATAATGCCATGAGCACGGTCGGACGAGGGTTCTTCGCCAGCGAAAGTGAGTGAAAGATTGGCCACTTATTCCTCCGTGCATTCAGTCCTACAAAATGTGATGGCACTATTGCATCACAGAGCCGTAGGAGGAAACTACTCAAGGACAAGAAATGAATAGACAACAAACGACAGAGTTGATTGGATAGGCACATTAGCCAATGGTTGGGACCGACAAGGCACATTAGCCAATGGCTGGGACGGACAAGGCACATAGACAAATATGCTATTTTAACGTTGAAATTCAAATAACGCACACCCACCTATCTTTTCTTGGATTACTAGCATGCCACACTAATTTTGCCTGCCGACTGATCATTGGTTCAAGCTGCCTTGTAGTTTAGAAATGAGAAATTCAAGGGCGGGGTTAAGCGTTTTCTGATTAAGTTTCCGCCACGTATGCGCTTTTACAACAATAAATACTGCTCCACACTCAGAGGACATTGCATACAGGACAAGGACGGGAGAGACAACTCTTTCTGAAGCATCACGTAAGTTTTCACTAACACCGTTTGTCTCATGTCTTCATGTCTGTTGCCCGGCTTCCTTGTCTTCAGCTGTCCCGTTTGGAGCTTCTGTCATAAGCTATTCAAAAATTACAACAGTTAATATATTGTTTGCTTTTGGCCACACGGCGAAACTTTCCAGATAATTTTGTTTGTAGATAAGTTTTCGTTTGATTCGTATTTTCCAACATCACAGCTTATTGTTTAATTAGCCTCTTATGTTGACATGTCCATTTAGTTGCATGCGTGTTTGTGTTATTGTTTTAACGGGTGATATAGAAGCTGTCAATGCTTCGCCGTTTGTTTTCTTCTTTGTAATATTATTGTCAATATCCATCTATATAAGAACATCCCTATGATCGTCTGTTTCTTCATTATTTAATTAATCTACGCAGTTTTCACACTTAGTTAGTGGACACATCATCCTCATCGCTTATCGAACCATTTAGTCCCGGGAAGGTTAACCCGGTCAACAAATGCCCGCAGAAGTCGGATGTGTCGTCCTAACGGCGCAAGAACGCAGCTCTGCTGTAAACAGGCACAACGCGGTCACATCCGAAAAAAAAAATCGGGATGAACGCAGAAGAAGAAGAAGAAGAAGAACCATTCAGTCCATAAGTACTCTGATCCCTGCTCAGTAAATCTAGCAGCGTGTAGCGACTCCCGACAGCAGTTCTATGTTGATTTATTAATCTTCCTCGTATTCCTGCATAATGTTTTTGTCTGGTCACACATCTTCTAACTAGCTGTTCTCGCAATCTGACCATGGTTGTAGATTCACAGTCATAATATGGTTTTCGCAAGCGTCTTACTTCTCGTAGAGCATCCAGTATATCAGCCTGGTCCATGGCTCGTCCGCCCTCCATAGAAGCCTAACTGCTCATTTCCTTGTGCACCCGCATGTGGGGGGTCAGGGATGTCAGCCATTTGTAGTACCTTTGGTAGGGATGACTGTCATGCTCTTTTCATGGCCCATTCCCCACTGGTCCAAGCTTGACATCCAGCTCACGCCTGTGGCTCCTAGAAGCTGTCAGCATGCCACTCCTCACCCCCCCCCCCTTTTCCGGGCAACGACTGACTGTGACAGACCGGATAAACCAGGCGTGGGTAATCGATTCGGCTTCAAACCAATCGGTGAACTAGCGTATGCCTACCCAGTATGTGAAGACAGGATTCGGCATACTGCGGGGAAGAAATAATTGATGATTCAACGGGCAAGAGGAAGACGGCGTTTACATGCAAAGCGTTGTGGAACTTAATGAGCACGGCAAGGCACGTTGTGCGCCCTGGTCATCCACTGCACCTGTATTCTTCTCCAGTCGTCTTGGCTTGTCTTGCCACTGGACTCAGATGGACTCAGGCGAGAGAGTGAGGTCGACGAATTGCGCATCTCTTCCTCACCTTAATGCAATTCATCGCGCAAGTAATTCTTCATCCAACTTAATCTATCCCCTTCAAGCCCCGTGGCGATGGGCGAGCGGCGAAGCGGCAGGCGTGGGTACGCTGGCAGTCGTAGTCGCAGACCTGCAAACAGGCGGCTCAGGCCATATGGTCGTCTTCTATTGACCGGAGCAGCAGTGGGATTCGGCAGCCACCTGAGCGACTAAGCAGCCCTCTCTAGGAAAGCGCTGCTCACCTCCATAGCACGAGGGAAGGGCTAGAAAAGGTGCCCTAAACATTGCCTGCCCCATCATTACCTAACCATATAGCCGCGGTTGGTATGTACCGCTAAAAAAAAAATAGCTAACCATATTCCTTTAACCATCGGAACTTGGAATGTACGCACCCTACTTGATAGAGACGGCGCATCGGGCCCAGAGACGACCAGCACTGATTTGGAGAAAGTTGGGCAGTTACAACATCGACATTGCAGCAACACACGACTTGCAGTAGAAGGCCAAATCTGTGAAGTAGGTGATGGCTACACATTCTTCTGGAGTGGAAGAAAGATGCTAATCTGGTGTTGGATTTGCCATTAAGTCGGCCCTGGTTGGCAAACAGATGGAAGAGTCATAATAGAAAAAGATCAGATATTACATGAATGGTCAGATTACGTGAAAAACCTGTATGACGATAACAGAGACGAACAGTATGATGTTCAAAATAATAATGAAGGACCAGCAATTTTGAAGATGGAGGTTCAGAATGCTCTTAACTATATGAAATCTGGCAAGACCCCCGGTTCAGACAGCGTCACAACAGAAATGATTAATGCTTTAGAAGAATATGGAATAGATCAAGTTACCAGTCTGCTTAATACAATGTATGATACTGGAAATATACCTCAGGAGTTATGTAATTCTGTATTTATTGCAATCCCAAAGAAATCAGGGGCCTTGGAATGTGATCAACATCGAACAATTAGTATAATGAGTCACATCACGAAGATTTTGCTAAGAATTATCATGCAAAGAGTTAGGAGGAAAATACAACCTGAAATAGGAGAAGAACAATGTGGGTTTGTGGAAGGCAAGGGTACAGTAAATGCTGTGTATATACTGAGAAACATAATCGAACGTTCTATAGAAGTAAACAAAGATCTACACCTTTGCTTTATTGACTACACAAAGGCTTTTGATAAAGTGAGACATGTCAACATGATAAGGATGCTTGAAGATCTACAAATTGATGGAAAAGATCTTAGACTTGTAAAAAACATATATTGGAAACAACAAGCTGCCATAAGAGTTGATAATGAAGTAAGCCAATATCAGCCTATTAAAAGGGGTGTGAGACAGGGATGTGTAATGTCTCCAGATCTGTTTTCCCTGTACAGTGAAAGTATTTTCAGAAATATTGAAGATATGGAAGGAATCAACATTGGGGGACGACGATGCATCAATAACATTAGATATGCAGATGATACAGTCTTGATTGCAGACAATGAACAGGACCTGCAAAATTTAGTAGATGCGATTGTTACACACAGTGAACAACTAGGGTTAGAATTAAATTGTAAAAAGACACAGATTATGGTCATCACTAGGAAGGATGAAATACCACAATGTAATATACAAGTAAATGGGAATATTCTTCAACAAGTGAGCAGGTACAATTATATCGGAACAGTAATAACATCTGATGGGAGATGCCTTGAAGAGATTAGAACAAGAATCGCCATGGCAAAAGTAGCCTTTTGCAAGATGAAAAACATATTGACCAATAAAAAGATGTCAATTGAAACGAGAAAAAGAGTGTTGAGATGCTACATTGAACCTGTACTTTTGTATGGATGTGAAGCGTGGACAATGAGCAGTCAGGCTGAAAAACATCTGATGGCTGTAGAGATGTGGTTTCTGAGGAAAATGCAAAGAATACCATGGACAGCCAGAAAGACCAATGAACAAGTCCTTCAAGAAACAAATGAAGATCGTAAATTGATTAGAGAAATTAGACGTAGACAGTCAACATTTTTTGGGCATGTTATGAGAAGAAATGGATTGGAGAATTTGGTGACAACTGGTAAGATCGAGGGGAACAGACCAAGGGGAAGACCTAGAAGCAAGTACCTGGATGGCTTGGCCTTGTGGCATGGTCGAGACAGAAACACGGAGCTGATCCACGACTCTGGTGATCGAGTGAGATGGCAGAAGATGACCGCCCACGCTTACCGGCATGGCACATGGTGGATGGATGGTTGGCAAACTAGCTGGATTTCCGAATGCTATAAACGACAGGCTTATGACCATTAAGTTACCCCTATTGAACGGAAGGAAGCATGCAACCACCGAGTCTAAGCATCAAACATGACTAATGAAGATGACGCCAAGAACAAGTTCTATGAGTACATACACAATGTCTTAACATCTGTTCCCAAAGGAGACAAATTTATACACTTGGGGACTTCAATGCTAGAGTAGACAAGGTCACCGCCTCTTGGAGTGGCATTATTGGAAAGCACGGAGTCGGAAATTTTAACAGCAATCGATTCCTCCTCCTTTAGACCTGTGCAGAGCACGATCACCAGATTACTAACACGATTTTCCGTCTGTCCATAAGAAATAGAAAACCGTGGATGCACCTTCGCTCAAAACACTAGCACATCATTGACAATGTCATCGTCAGGAGGAGTGACAGACAAGACGTTCGGGTGGCAAAATCCATATGTGGTGCCGAATGTTGGACAGACCATTGTCTGATTGTCTCAAAAATGAACATGCACACCAAACCACCACGGCGTCCTCAAGTGGTAAAAGTAAAAAAAAAAAGCACACACTAAATGTCACCCGTCTAAATAGTAAGAAAATGCAGCTGTCGTATGAAAATATGCTAGAAGACCGCCTCCAGTCCAGTGCCGCAGCTAAACAGGATGCAGGAACAGTGTGGATAGCCCCAAAGGACACAATGTACAACACTGCTATGGAAATCCTGGGTCCAGCCCCCCGAAAGCATAAAGACTGGTTTGATGAAAATTCTGAAGACATCAACCAATTGCTGGCTGAGAAACACCTTAGTGTAGATGAGGATACATTGATCACCGATAAGAAAGAAATCCCTCAATGCTGGGCAGAGCATTTTAGCAGCATCTTAAATGCGACCTCCTCCATCGATGACCAAACCATCAACAGCCTTCCTCAAATCCCCACTAATGATACTCTTGCAGACTTGCCAACCATAGTGGAAATAAGCAAAGCTATCCAGCAACTTCCCAGCGGTAAGGCCCCCTGTCCTGACTCAACCCCGGCAGAGATCTACAAAGTTGGTTGATCGGTTCTAATAGAGAAGCTTCAACAAGTCTTTACAAACATTTAGGTGAACAGGACCATGCCACAAGATTTCAAGAACGCATCAATAGTCCACCTTTACAAACGTAAAGGGAACCGCCAATCCTGTAACAACCACCGAGGCATCTTCTTGCTCTCAATAGCAGGGACGATTTTTCTTTTCGCATTTCCAATTTACAGGACATCGCTGTCAACACCAGCATTTTACAGCTGTTGTTGATTTCTTGGCAAGATTACGCTCAGTAGTTTGCCATTGCTTTCTGAGCGACCGGCTCACATTCCCACGTAAGTAACCTTCTCAATCTCCTCACTGCCCATCTCGACCAACGTCTCCTTCCTGAGAGTCAATGTGGCCTCAGAAAAGAAAGAGGAACTATTGACATGATTTTCGCCGCAAGGCAGTTACAAAAGAAATGACAGGAACAGAACTACGAAATGTTCTCCACTTTCATTGATCTTACCAAGGCTTTTTATACAGTTAGTAGAGAAGTGGAAGATTATGGCGAAATATGGCTGTCGACGTAAGTTTGTCCAAATAGTGCTGCTATTTCATGATGGTATGCAGGCAAGAGTACATAAAAATTGCGAATTGTCTGAGCCCTTTCCTGTCACCAATGAATTGAAGCAAGGATGTATTCTGGCACCAACATTATTCAGCCTCATGTTTTCAGCTATGCTGACGAATGCCTTCGAAAACAATGACATTGGAATAGATATTAACTACCGCATGGATGGGAAGTTATTCAATCTCAGAAGGCTACAGCGACACCGTCAGAGAGCTCCTGTTTGCTGACGATTGCGCTCTATATGCCAACTCAGAGGCAGACATGCAACATGTTTCAGCTTTCTCATGTGCCTGTGCCAACTTTGGGCTCAATATCAACTTGGAGAAGACTGTAATTATGTACCAGCCAGCTCCTGGAATTAATCACACAGAGCCTAATATCCAAGTAATTGGTCATAGACTAGGTGTTGTTGACAAGTTCACTATCATGGCAGCACTGTGGTCCACACTGCCACAATTGATGACGAACTGAATGAAAGAATCCCCCACGAAGGTTAACTCTGTCAACAAATGCCCGAAGAAGTCGGATGTGCCAGCCGAACGGCGCAAGAACGCTGTAAACAGGCACAACGCAATCACATCCGGAAAAAAACTCTCCGGATGAGCGCAGCAGAAGATGAAGAAGAAGAATGCAAGAATCTCAAAGACTAGCGCGGCCTTTGGCGGACTGTACAAAAAATGTGTGGGACATAAAATGGAATAAGTCTGCAAACAAAGCTGATAAAGTCTACAAAGCAGTCGTATTAGCCACACTGTTATATGCGTGTGAAACCTGGACTGTTTACCAGCGACACGCCAGTAAATTAAACCACTTCTCCACAGTCTTCCTTAGGAAGTTATTGCGGATTAGATGGCAAGACAAGATCCCAGACACTGAAGTCCTAGAAAGAGCGTTTATGCCTAGTATCCATACTCTACTAATGAAGAATCAGCTTCGGTGGGCTGATCACTTGACTTGCATGCCAGATCACAGACTCACTAAACGAATTTTTGTTTACGGCGAGATTCGCTGTGGTAAACGCTCCCAAGGTGGCCAGAGGAAACGATTTAAAGACACTCTGAAGATCTCACCGAAAACATTTTGAATTCACGATACATGGGAGACTGCTGCCAAAGACCGAAATTCGTGGCATACATCATTACCCAATTGTGTAGTCACTTGTGAAGCAAACAGGCCTGCAAAAGTTGTGAACAAAAGAGTGGACTGAAAAACCACTGCAGGAGATCTTCCTCCTGGAACGTCAAGCATTCTTTGCCCACATTGTCAAAGAACATTTCGAGCCAAAACATACCTTACCAGCCATCTTTGAACTCACGACTGGAAACTTTCAAACTCATTGGATGAAATGAATGATCATTATAATTCTTGAAGGATGAACAACACACCCGCATGCCCTGACACGAAAAAGTAGCTAAACTTTGCCAGCCGTGACCGCTCCAGCGACACATTCGGACCCAATCCATCTCTGTCTTCCTGAGCGTACTCATTGAGTCACAAAGGCAGCATGCCAGAGTGAAGAGTACAAGCTGCCATATCTGGTGGCCATGAACACCTCTTTAACTTGCTGATTTCACATCCATTCATATTAACAAAAGAAACGTAACATTGTCGGTGAGAAGATTTTCTTATCTTGTTGAAAAGTAGCTTCATACGTTTGCAGAGGTTTAGTCGCATGTGTTCGGCATCGTTTGTCTTCTCCAATATTTTCCAATTACCACTTTAAGTTATGCTGGTCTGTGGGTCCGGTGGTCACGAGCTCGAATTCGCATGCAGTTGAATTTTAAATTTAACCTGGGCTATGAATGCATCAATATACAGCGGCATGTATCAGTTCATGTGTCGACTCCCTTCCTTGCCATGACACAAGACTGTCAAGAGTTTTCTGTCGCTTTCTCCTCTTGTCGGCTCTGTGGCAAAGGGCGTTACGAACGCAGTTAGCAATTCCGCATACCGCGTTCGAAACACAGCTGAGGGCGAGTTGGCAGCAGACCGCCTTGCGTTGATGTTCATACGATAGTATTATTGCCGGCCATTCCGAATGCAATGGTAAACTACTAAACGTAAACATGCCAAGAAATCATAAACAGCCAAATAATGCTCGGGTTGACTGCAACGTCCTATTATGGATATGCAAATAACAAATCTGTTCTCCCCTTATCTAGACACCTTATACAGAGTTAATGTTGATAACAGCTGCCCAGTCTCAGTTGTAACGTACTGTGTATCAGTTTAGAAGTTAAATATGTGTTGACGACCTGTCTCCGTGGCGAATTATTTACGGACGAGATTTGTAATTCCGTATACTCGGGTTCGAAACACAGCGGTGCTGGTTTTTTTTTTCGAAAAATGTATAGGTGCCGGTCGTTCAGAAAGCAATTGAAAACTATTGAACATAAAACTTGCCCAGGAATCACGAACACCCAACAATGCTGGGGTTGACTGCTACGTCTTGTGAAGGACATGCAACTAAAAAAAATGTGTTAACGCGTGTGTAACCTTTCCCGCAGGATTTAATCAGCATCGCATCAAAGCACAATGGGATTCAATGCTCAGTTTGTATTGTTTGGCGCTGCCGTGTTGTTCATGAGTATTGCAAGCTACAATGCATTTCCCGCAGAACTGGAAGATATGTCTGATGAACCTGAGATCGATGTAGATACACGACAGAGTAAGATGTTTGGTATATGTTTGTATGTTTGTATGTTGGTGATGTGATTCTGGACGATATGTTTGATGAACCTAACAGTGATTTAGATACAAGACTATGTAAGATGTTTGGCATATGTTTGTATGTTTGAATGTGTAACCCTACCCCCAAGGGGCTTTGATAGGTAGGTTACACTTCGACCTTCCTGCACTGTCCTGACCCCAAAACAAGTATCCCTCTACTGAACCCCTACTGATTCGGGACTCCGCCTGTCGTTCCCTTCCAACCTTTGGACACCCACCCATATGGGGCTCCTCCCGGACGACACACATAAACTCAAGTAAGGACATGTCAACAGACATGCAAGGTTTAATGTACAATACCTTCCAAAGGGGAATGTTGAAGAAGAGAGTAGAATGTAGGTTTATTTACAGCTAAGACATCCGAGTAAAAAAGAAACATCAAAGTCCCAGACGTCATCACTAGGCATGGTAGAATGGTAGGCGTGTATGTCGGGTCGTGTCCTTTTGCTCACCCGGATTTCTCCATGTGCGAGCTGCCGTGATAGTAGATGAAACTTCAAGACTTCTCCACGGATTCTGATGACCACTGCTTACAAGGAGCCATCTCAACAATTGAGGACACAATGTCGATAGTCACACTAGGGTGCAAGGTGATAAGTCTGTCAGGGAGACCCAATAACCCGAGGCGTCCCCCTCAGCTGATGTAGAAACGAAGTCCGACGTTGGAGCTGATTAGCTCAACGCACATCTCGAGTGTTTGACTGGCACCCTCACTGGGTCGGCGTCATCATCATACCCGTTTTCGTTTTTATCATCATGTAGTCCATCGTTGTCATATCAGATAAGTCAATAGAATTAACAACTGGAGTCGTGTTAGATTGGCAGTGTCACTCGAGGTGTCGATTGTAGCCTGAAGATCAGAGGTTTCAGTCAGATGAGTGATTGCATCTTGAAGATCTGAGGTATCTGTCAGATTTTGTGACGGTAGCCTGAAGAACTAAGGTATAAGTCAGCTTAGTGACTATATCTTGAAGATCTGAGGTATCTGTCAGATTTTGTGATCATCATAATCAAACATCATCGTAAGGCCTCATAATTAGTTCAATCAATTAATTTAACAATTAAGTAATTAATAAATCAAACTATAACTCCTGCTCTGGGATTCCCTTCCCAGATCATAGCGAAGCACTCTTTGCAACCCTTCCTAACCCTGAGGACTAAGAGCATTTATATCTGTACATGTTATACCACATGTAGATGGTTTACATCCATCCCCGTTTCCCTTACCCCGCAGCCCAGGCGTGATCAAGGGTGAGCGGTTCAACTGGCCTATTAGGACCAGACTTCCATTTAGACTGCATCCCACATCCCATCCTTAATTCCCGTCGTCTCTCGAGGTATCGAAGAAATCATCCCTCTCAGCACCCTAACCCTAGTATATATATATGTTGGAAGAAAGATAATGTCATTCAATGTCTACCATCCACTAGAAAGTATTGAGTATTGCTACATCAACTACTTTGATACAAGTAGAATGCAGTTTCTGATCATCATATTTACGTCGCTTTTCACATCACTCACTTGGATTTATTATTTTATTACAATTGTGACTCTTCGCTGGCTGTTGAAGATGAGGGTTGAGCACGTATATGGGAATGTCCTGAGTGCTGTAATGCCGGTTCTTGACTCAACTGACTTAGATGTACACACCCAGACATGCCGGAGTGAACGAGCTGACCAGCTGGCAAATACGCTTAGCTGGCAAATAAAACACCAATATAAACGGGAAGAAACATGGACGTGACCGATATAATCAGTGCAGTTCGGACTCAGCTGGTAAATAAAACACCAATATATACGAGAAGAAACATGATCAGGATCGATATAATCAGTGCAGTTCGAACTGAGCTGGCAAGTAAAACACCAATTCATACGAGAAGAAACATGATCAGGATCGATATAATCAGTGCAGTTCGGACTCACCTGGCAAATAAAACACCAATATAAACGGGAAGAAACATGGGCAGGACCGATATAGTCAGTGCAGTTTGGACTCAGCTGGGAGATACTGACCAAACCCCGACGCTAACCACACACTACGAAATGGGTGAGAAGTTTGGTCAAGCACGTCAATACCGACTTCGAGGGCAAAGGAGGAGATATTATTACTGACTCTCCGTGGGTACAGCCCGCTCCGTGGCAAAAGTGTTACGGACGCATTTTGTGATCCCGCATACTCGCGTTCGAAACACAGCTGCGCGCAATTTGGCAACAGACAACGTTGCATTGGACTTTTACGAAATGGTATGGGTAGCGGTCGTTCAGAAAGTAATGGCAAACTACTGAACGTAATCTTGCAAAGAGATCACAGCAACAAAAAATGCTTGTGATGACTGCGACGTCCTGTAAAGGATATGCAACTAACCTTTAACTCCATGGGGCTAGCGAGCAGAAACAATCAAGAATGGCTGCATATAGGAAAACTGAGCACACATGAAAATGCCCAGTGTACAATGAGGTCGTTAGATATAAATATAAATTACAATACATAATACCTGATGTAGTTCAGCAAGGCCGAATATATAAGAACGCGTGTTTTAAACATCCGCTGTGCTGATGCCGAGTCAAGGGGTTCAACCCCTACACCGGACAGTTGGACTAAAATGTTGACCTATCGTCCTTGACTTTGGGACGTAAATTACAAGTACCCCTGAAGTCGGAGTGGGTTCGCCTGTTGGCAAGGGCCACTGTTCATAGGTAAAGCTAATCTACACGCAAAATTCAGTCCAGCACTACTGGAAGTTGTATGTATGGATTACATTTGAGTTCAAAGCGAGCGAGCGCAAAAAAAAAACAAAAAAAACACCTGATCAGTTAACGGAGAAAATGCAACGTGTTAGCGAAGTTGACAGCGAACTGCGTTCATAGTGTTACGAGCACGGTCAAAAGTGGGGTCCATGCCTGGACTCGTCACTTGCGAACTGAGCGAAAGATTGGCCACCCATTCCTGCGTGCATTCAGGCCTACAAAATATGATGGGACTATCACATCACAATCACATCACAGACCCATATCAGCAAAATGCTTCAGGATAGTTCGGGTTAAAAAAACAAAAAACTGATAGAATATAAATGGCTCACTGAACTTCTGAAAACGCTAAGTTCATGCAATGCTTGAGTTAGTATGATGTTACCACAATTCACCTTATTTATTACCGCTATAAATGTGTATGATCTATGGATGCTATAATTTCTTATATTAGCATATGCCAACATGCCAATATGAACATAATTTTCTCTTTTCTTTTCAGTACCAAGATACTTTGTGCCTCCTGCATCAGGTAACATCTAGTCAGGCAACATGTCAAAGGTTAAACGAAAATTAACAGATTAAAGTAATCGATGGGCAGTAACTCCCATATAGATATGAAGTGCTCGGCCTTCGTGTAGAAGCCACTTCATTATCCCTTAAGGAGGTCAGCATGGCCGAATGGATAAAGGCGTTAGCTATTAAACTTCCGGTGTGCTGATGCTGAGGTAGCGGATTTAACTCCTACGCCGGTCAGATGGACTAAAATGTTGGCTTCTCGTTCTTGACTTGGGGACGTAAATTATAAGTACCTCAGAAGTCGGAGTGGGTTCGCTTGATGGGGATGGACACTGGTAACAGGAAACGATAATTCACACGCAAACATCAGTCCAGTGTACTAGAAGTAGTTGCACGTGTATGGACTATCTTGAGTTAAAAAACAGGCGAACACAACAAATAAAAATCATTCCTTATACCATGGCTGGTGGACGCTACATGAACACGGGTTCTGAAAAGCATGTGCCACTCTAGTTAGTTGCAGTTCCTTTAGAGGGCGTTGCAGTCAACGCTGGCATTTATGGGTGTTTGTGAATTAATATGTAATTTTACGATCAGGAGTCTGCCATTACTTTCTGAAGAGTCAACGAGTTATACCATCCGCGGCAACGCCAAGCGATCTGCATCTAACTGGCCCGCGCTGATTTCGAATTACGGACTCGGTATGTCAGGGAATTGAGAAACTGCGTTTTACTCACCCCTTAGCCACATTAAAGTCCGACCACAGTGTTGGTAAGTAAGTTCACTAGACACTATGCCACCCTGCTTCAGAAATCATCATCATCATCATCATCATCATCATCATCATCATCATCATCATCATCATCATCATCATCATCATCATCATCATCATCATCATCATCATCATATGCTATGCCGATAAATGTGGGCGATCATGTTTCGCCATCTCACACTATCACCAGAGTCTGTGTTCTTGTCCCGCTATACCGTGTAACCAAGCCATCCAGGTATTTACTTCTCTGCTTCCCCATGTTCTTCTCCCCTCATTGTTAATAGGTGTCACCAAGTTCTCTATTTTATTTCTTCTCATAATGTATTCATTCTCATAATGTGCCCAAACAAGTCTTGACAGTCAACGTTTAATTTCTCTAACCATTTTACGGTTTTCATTTTGTTTCTTGTAGGACTCGCACATTGGTTTTTGTGTCTCTCCTTGGTATTCTGTGCATTTTCCTTAGAAAACACATTTCCACCACTATTAAATGTTATTCAGCTAGGCTTCTCAATGTCCACGTTTCACATCCATACAAAAGTACAGGTTCTACGTAACACTTCCCTCTTTTTCTCGTTGCAAATGACAGGATTGTATTGATCAGTATGTTTTCCATCTTGCAAAAGGCTAACTTTGCCATAGCGATTCTTGCTCTAATCTCTTCAAGGCACATCCCATAAGATTTTATGACTGTTCCGAGATAGTTGTAACCATTCACTTGATTAAGAATATTCCCATGTACTCGTATATTACATTGTAGTATTTCTTTCTTCTTAGAGACGACGAATCTCTGTCTTCTTACAATGTAATTCTTACCCTAGTTGTTCACTGTATACAACAACCGCATCTACTTAATGTTGAAGATGATGTTTGTTGTCTGCAGTAAAAACTGTATCATCTGCTTATCTAATATTATTGATGTGATATCCCCCAATGGTGATTTCTCTTATATCTTCTAAATTTCGAATATTATTTTCATTGTATATGTTGGTTTTCAATTTCCCTTCAGTTTTCTTCAAGGAACGCTTCTTTTGCCTCAACGCACTATTTCCTAATTTTCCTGTGAATCTCTTCATATTTTTCATAGTTATTGTTGTTATTTTCTTGGATTGTGTAAAACAGGTAGGCCGCCATTGCTTTCCTTCTTAGCAGTGATCACAGTGTTCAATGACAGTGGCCGTTGTCTCCATCTTTTACCCTTATGCTGGGTACACCTGCTGTAAGTCAACCATTATATGTATACACCAACTGTAAGTCAACCATTATATGTATACACCAACTGTAAGTCAACCATTATATGTATACACCAACTGTAAGTCAACCATTATATGTATACACCAACTGTATACTCATAACAAACAAGGCACTGACAAGTCAGCAACATATGTGATGCCAATGTGTCGGATGAGAATGCAGAAATAAGCAATTTTCAGAACCGCAACAAATCAGCACGGAGAAATAACTAGTTCAAAATAAGTCAGCACGGAGAAATCACTAGTTTCCGACAAGTCAGCGTGAAGAAATTACTAATTCTAAACAAGGTAACGTGAAGAAATCACTAATTCCCAACAAGTCAGCATGGAGAAATAAGAAATCACTAGATTTGTTGAAGGTTTGTTGAAGCAGAAATAATAGACATGAAATAATGAATGCAAAATGGAACCAAAGAGGGCAGGATTATATATATATATATATATATATATATATATATATATATATATATATATATATATATATATATATATATATATATATATATATATATATATTTCAAAGCGGTAGTTCTACCTTGCCCACTCTCAGGATTACTTTTGGCTAACATTCCTAATATAAAAGATTTTACCACACAAGAAATATATATATATATATATATATATATATATATATATATATATATATATATATATATATATATATATATATATATGCATAGTGTGTGTGTGTATGTGTGTATACCTACATATGCACACACACAATGATACACAACATTGTAGAATCATAATATTACGGGCCGCATGAATTCTAAAAGACAGAACCCCAGTGAATGTTGTGGGCATAAGATGTATACTCTAGGTCAGTGTTTCCTAAACTTTTTTGTGCTATGCCCCACCAAAGCCTTTCTAAAATTCTTATCCCCCCCCCCCCCCCCCACCTAACATATACATTATTTTTAATATTCAAAAATTGAAATATTCACTAAAGAAACTTGAATGATAGGTTTTAGGAAGAAATCAATAGGAAATTATTTAGCAAACACAGTAAGTAAATTTTCAAAACATATAATGGAGAACTGTAATTCAAGTACAAGATAATTTTAATGAAAAATGTTTCTATATTATTTTAATTATTAGTAATTATTTATTATTTAAATTTAGTGAGATCCTTGCGCTTGATGCTTGCTGCAAAGAGATTTTATGTCAGGTTCCAATATAGTTAACTTCAGTCTCAAGTCTGGGTGTTTTGTTATATCCAGTCGATTTAATCCATTTTCGAATTGCCCCCCTTAAAAATCGAATTTCCCCCATGTGGGGCGTTGGCCCCACGTTGGGAAACACTGCTCTAGTTTATTCTGGTTACAATATGCTTAAAACTAGAAACTGAAGCAAATTTCGACAAATTATACTAGGCAATTTTATCCTCACTAGGTTACCATTGCTTTCTGAACGTCTTATGTAATCGAAATCAACGTAAGACCGCCTACTTCCAAATCGCCCGCGGTTGATTTCAAACCCTCGTTTTACTGTCCCCTAAACAACAGCGCCGGTTTCCCGTTGTGTGTGTCATTGTGCTTATATATATATATATATATATATATATATATATATATATATATATATATATATATATATGTGTGTGTGTGTGTGTGTGTGTGTGTGTGTAACCGAATAGAGAGAAGTGATATAGATAATTAATACTTGCACAACGCTGACTGCCTATGGGTCCCCCTCTCCCCCTTTTTGTGTCACTTATGTTTTCTTCATTATCATAAGATCTTTTAACCTTTCAAAACTTTTATTTACTTTAGCTGCATTAATCCATTTATTAAAGGTATCTTGAACTTCTGATACGTTATTAATGAATATTTGGTTAGATTTTGGGCTTAATATTGAGAATTGAATTTGGTAACCCGGAGAATCCAAAAGGAAATGTTGCATGCTCCTTTGTCGAATATAGTCATAGTCTTTTCTCAGTTCTTGAGGTATGGTTTTAATGACTTTTAAGGGCTCTAAAGCGAGATGACGCATATATATCATTGCCCAGTTTTCTTTTGGAATTTCATGGTATCTCATTAAGGTTTCAAAGTTCTCAATCTGAGCTGAGATAGATTCACCAGCACAGAATGGTTTAACAACGCCTTAATACTTTTAAAATATTTGATCTTCTTCTTTGCTCTTTAATTTATTAGTTGAAATCTGTATCTGCGAGTCCATTTCTAAATGCTTTAATTTAATCTGCGTATCAGCTTCTATTTGCTTATTAGCTGCCGTTACCTCTAATTCTATCTGTTTGATATGTAATTCTTTCTGTTTGGTAGCTTCTTCTACCTGTTTTGTCTGTATTTTTTTGACCTCTTATATAATTTATTAAACCATAAACATGTTTTATGGTCATTCTTTACATTAACAACAACACGTACAATTAATATTCTACATTAATAGGTATAAGTACAAGAAATTTCGTATCCCTGGATGCCTGAAATATACATATTACAATTTCATGTCATTTGGGAAAGACTATTTAACTTGCTTATCCTAGTTGTACTTCATGGTGCCTGGATCCCTGATGTCACTAATTCCGGGTCTCTTGTTATGTTCTCCTAATGAGTGATAATTGTCTCCCTCGGTATAGGATAGTAATTGTTCCTTACACTCCAGCTAAGTCACGTTCCTACTGGGCTAGGACTGTTTGCAGGTGAGTTCTGGTTGGGATAGTTAGTTAATTAGTCGACAGATCATCCTCATTGCATATCGAACCATTCAGTCCATAAGTGCTCGGATCCCCTCCTCGGCAAATCCCGCAGCGTGTAGCGGCTAACGACACTAGTTCTGTGTTGGTTATCTTCTTTGGCTTCCTGTGTGGTGTTCTTGCTTGGCCACACCTCTTTTAATTTGCTGTTCTCGCAGTCTGACCATGGTTGTAGATTCGCAGTCATCACTTGGTTCACGCAAAAGTCTTATTTCTCGTAGAACATTCAGAATGTCAGCCTGGTCCATGGCGCGTCCACCCTCCACCGTAGCCTCACCCACGAGCATGTCAGCCAGCTAATTTCATTGTACTCCCGCATGCCCTGACACGAAGATGAAGCTAATCTTTGCCAGCCGAGACCACTCCAGAGACAGCAACCATTCTCTTCGGATCTACCCCACCTCTATCATCTTGATCATGTTAATTGAGTCGCTAAGGAAACATGTCCTAGTGAATGTCTGTGTCTCGACCATGTTATTGCTTTACTTACTGCCATGATTTCCATAGTCAGGCTACTTGTAGTTTCAGTGAAAGCACCAGACTCCTCCTTTACAATTCTCCCTCCGACCCGAGCCGTAAAGAACTATGAGCTTCTCACATGTAGGACGACCGACCCATCTGTGTAGATGACAGCTTCACCGCCTAGCGAATTGGGATACTGTTCTGCATCACTTTGTTCAGATACTTCACTCACAAAAGAAAGTCAGGCCTGGATCTAGATTCAGTCAAGCTGCTACCTTCACCAAGTCCTGCATTCAAACTCCTGCTGCATTCAACTACTGCATTCCAACTATTCAGGTCTGGATCTAGTAGTATCAATCCACTCTCTCATTTCAATGAAATGCTCCAATCACCACATGTAAAGAACAAAATGTAAGGACTAGAATCGGCTTGTTTCCAAATCTATTGGCTGATGAGTTTCGGTCCTGCTTTTCTCACTATAATAAACTTTCTAATTGTTTTCGTTTCGTAGCTTCTGCTAGTTCCTTTTCTTTCATTTCAGCTTCTAGATGTCTCTGCTTCGTGGCTGCTTCAAGTTTTTCTTTCTTGATTTGGCGTTTTTGTGCTCTCTCTTCTCTTCCTGAAATTTCTCCATATTTCATTTCAGACCATTCTGCTAGTTTATCGCCAGTATACTCTAGTTGTTTACCAGCTTCAATGCAATATTTTAGTGTTGACATTTTCAAAATTCTAATTTACAGTAATTTTGATCTGAACAGATTATTACTTCCCTTGGAAGTGGTAATCAACAATTTATAAATACAATTGTATACACAAAAATAAAGTGCTAGTTTAGGATGCAAATTACAAATAAAGTACTTATCTGTAAGAGTTGAATTTGGTCCAACGCCACCGCTGATCTTGGGTCTGTTTCACATCAAATTTTGAAAACACAGCCAACCTTTGTTAAACATCATTATACATCTTCTGTTGTGGGAAAAAAAGAAAATATTAGTATCGTGGAAGTATACGTCAGTCAAGTGTAAATATTTAGAGGAAAGATACAATTTATAATTTTGCAGCGTAAGAATAGTGTGTAAGTTCTGTCGGTTATCTACATTTCTGTCCAACTTATCAAATTGTCGTAGTTGATGAATTTAATGGCGTGTAAACTTATTAAGAATGTGACTTTATGTGCTGTAAATAATTAATTTTACTTGGTTAACCCAAGAGCAGTCAAAATGGGTCAATCTATGTTAAACTGTCTTGGGGTTATCGCCAAAACGGATCGAGTCCCCCATTAATTCTCTGTCAAAGTCTCCGTCATTACTCTTTGTCGTGGGTGCGACAGAGACAGTAGATACATGCATAACAAAGGTGTCAAGACAAAATGCATGTAAAACTAATATTATTTATTTAACGCACACAGTCGCGTTAGCACATTGAATACATTCTATTTCAATTCTATTTCAATATGATACAATATAAGTACGATCAAATACTCAGCAACAAAAGGCATTCATGCTTTCGTAATGAAGTTCTGTCTCACACACAGCGCATCGGCAAATCACTGCCTCATTCGCTCAGCAGAGGGAAGCTTGCATGTCGGCAATCAGTACATTCGCTCGCCAAGCCACACGCATCCTTCCTCTATCACGGTCCCGTCCAGTCTGATCTCTTTAGCCCTAAGCCCTGTGGTCACGTGGTGTTTTGACCCCGTGTGGTCCGCAATAATCGTGTTACATTAGCTGTCTCGGTATTCTGGCTGTCGTCCTGTCCTCACCCCGTCTGTTGATGCCAGGTGTCTCAGGTCATGCAGTGCAAGGTTGTACTGTTGCTCAGGGACCTTGTCCTGTCTATGTCCTTATGTCCTGTCTGTAGATAGATACTCTAGTCCCGTCTATATCCTATCCATGGCATACTTATGTCGTGTCCTTATCATATGTCGTCTTTCATACTCACAGGACGCTGACAGGACACCCAGGCACAACACATGATTGATGTGATTACAGAAATGGGAACCTATGTTCCCAAAGTGAGAGTCACTGCTGCCTAACATCCATAGTCGCATTACCGAGTATCCATTCCACAGACCTATAAGAACATAACAAAGAAATTTCAGGGCTAACAATAATGATAGTAAGGATGGGCTCTCTATTGATCCCACTCCACAGCTCGGTGGTTAACGCGTATAGTAAATGGATCTAAAAAAAAATCCCACACTAATAATAACTGCTGCCTGTCATTACCAACAGTGAATGGTCTGTGGTTGATGGGGAGTCCTCAGCCACGTTCAGCCGAGTCTGTGGGTACCCTCAGTACCCACCTGGGACACTCACATCAACAAGCTAACTGGGATAAGCACAAAAAAGTCGCAACCTAACCAAAAAGGCATAAACTAGGGTATGGAAAGCTAGATTATTGGATCAGTTGAGGGAAGGGGGAGGGGGAATGGGGAGTAAGGGAAGATGGGAGGTGAGGATAAATGGGAGTAAGAAGAAACTCAGGAATGTTCCCTCATAACTCGTTTAGTCGTTGGATCAACATCACGGCACATGGTTTAACCCATAAGTGCTCCGTTTTTCTCCTAACTTAAACCTGAGTGTGGAGAAACTCAGCTCAATGCGCGAACTCCGTTGCATCGGCGAGGATCCTGAAATACTTTGGGTAGATTTTTAACTCGAAATTTTGCCCGGGCATCGCTGTTAGGCTACTCGTTTTCGATTTCCAACTGCCAAGGGATTTTTTACGTGCGCAACAATACACACGGACGTCCGATCTCACTACCCAGAGACCAGGGGAAATTTTATTACTGGAAGTCCAGGTGGATTTTTTAAATAAATCCCGGTCCTCACCGGTGCCCTGAACCCGGGACCTCCAGCACTCGAGGCGGACATAACTCATAATTATAATTGAGAAGTCACATCCTCAACAATCGAGCATCTGTGTTCCAGCAGAAATGCCTTGCGAGTTCGGCCGCCTCTTCGAATTCATTACAAGTTTATGTACTTGTCCACCGAACATTCTATGACCCCACGTGGTCACAATAGTCACTGTCTTGAATAGAGATGGTGTGAGGGAAACAATTTAATTCCCCCTCTGAATTTGGGGCCGATCAAGCCCCAGCCAGGGCCGCAACAGAACTCAACTGAACTTCTGGGGCAAATAGTGCGCCAATTTTCGCCTGATAAATTACCCAGCATACATCAGCTATGGTGGAGGGGTTCTGGTCAATACGTGAGCCAAGCATCTTGTAGAGCCGTGTCACGTTGCTTCATATATATATTTCATTCATTGGCACCTTGCCTTCTTGACAGACGATAGTTTGTGCTTTATAAAGGCATAATAACTTTTACCTATGGCGGTAGCGAATGTGACTGATAAGGCCAATTTGCGCTGTAAATGTCAGTTCACAGTAGGTGCATGTGAACACGTGGTCATTTCCACCATCATGCACCATCTTACGTCTCAAACGCTCAGTGTGTGACTTATCTGCAATAGTTTTCTCCTTTGTCTTTATTCCATTTCTGATGTTTGCCCTCCACGCAACACGTTCAGCGGCGACTTGCTCCCAATGTGCATTATCAATGCCTGTATCAATCATGTCCCGCTTACATACATCTTTGTATCGTAGTAGAGGCCAACCCTGAGATCTCTTACCCATCTGTAATTCACCAAAAAAGATGTCCTTTGGTATTCTACCATCATCCATCCTCCTAAGATGTCCTATCCATCTAAGTCTACGAAGACGGATAAGCTGTCACACAACTTGATCTTTCCAATACTTCAGTATTTGTGATTTTGTCTTGCCACTTTATACCAAGAATACTTCGCAGACACCGCATATGAAAGCTGTTTAAATATATATATATATATATATAATCGTAGGAACTCCGACGTGGAGCAAACACGGCAGGGGGCTTCAGATCTTCAGACGAAAAACTCCCTTCCTCAAGCATTTGGGACCCTTTAATTTCTTAATACTCTCTGGGGGAGGTCCCGCCCGGGTCATGACTCCGGGCGTCTGTCCCCTGCCGTGGAGACGTTAGTTCGGTCATATTCGTTATCCCTGATGTTACGCTTGTCCCTCCGCTTTTACCTTTTCGACTCTCAAGCCCTTCCTCCCTTCGTGGTTAGAACCCGTGCGCTCTGTGCCTACCCCTTGGTACGTGTGTTCGTGGGATGCTAGCTCCATCCCTCGCCACGGCCTCGCCTTTCCGTGTGCCTTCCTTGTGCTCCGTTCACGGCGCCGCACCCTAGCCGGATTCTTCCTTTCTACTCGGTCCCACATCTTACTCTGTCTGCAACTGACTAGACCACGTAGTATGCATATCTCGTGACAATGTGAGGTGGATTTATTATGGCAGCTTCGTTAAAATCGTTAGGACTGGGTGCGACCTACGGTCGATTACCGCTATGTTGTGGAGGTTGGACGTCGGCCGACATTTGCGCGATTGACTGCACTGGGACTCGCCACCACGTTCGAAGGAAGGGCTATAGAGCTGACACGAGACGTCTGTAAAGTTCGTGGTTTTGATTGTGAAATTGTGGTATTGCAGTCACCGCTTCTAACCATACTAGTGCCGAGACTCATTCCAATTTAGGTTGTGGCAGTTCCACAGCCAGCACGAGGCCTTTTCGGCATCCTCAGACAGTTGTTTTTGGGCCCGGGCCCTTGCATGTCCTTTCGCTTCAGCACATCGAACACAGAGTAGGAGACAAGACCTCTCGCTTCAATCTCGACGGCGAACAGCCTGACAGTGGAACCCTCCCGCCTGAGACTCGCAACCATGTCATTGTACTTCTCTGTCTTGTACAGGTGTTGCTCCTCAATACGTACGGGACAGTCAGCTCAATCAGCGTTAGCTGCTTGGCTGACTACAAGATAAGCACAATGTTAGGCCGCAAGCCAAACTTTCGGATCACCTCAGGGTAATTGCCACGGTCCTTTAGGTCTACGGCCAGTTGCCAGTCCCTCGCACCGTCGAAGACGGTAACAAGCGGCAAGTCGTCAGGTTTACCATTTTTGCGCCCTGCTCGGACGAAGGAAATTTCCATCGGCCTCGGTCCTTTCTCCTCTTTGTTAGCTTTCATCCTTGCCACGTCCAATATGGCGGCCAACTCGGTCAGGACTTTGTTATGCCGCCACGTGAACCATCCTTGGGCGACCTTACAACCAGACAGCACGTTTTCCGCTGTCTGGACTATCTGGGCTTTCTTATGGAGGGGACAGAACGGGTCGGTGATTAACCCCCACGTCGCCAAGTTGGCACCTGATGGCAGGACATCGTAGAGGGATCGGATGACGAAACTTAGACGCAGTGGTGCCATGCGCCATATTTCGTTCCACGCAATGGATCTCTGCACAACCGCTTCCCATGACATCCACTGCGCTTGCTGCGCCTGTTGGGCAGCCTTGCGGACTCTTCCATCATCTTCCCCTTTGCGAATCTCCTTGATCACCAAGTCCCTACGTTCCTCGGCATTCGCCTTCGACCACATCGGATCATTCACTTGGAATCCGAACTCTTGCTTGCCATGCTGGGTGTGCCCCATTAACGCCTTCAGCTGGAGTGTAGCCTAGGCTTGTTCAACTGCGCTGACAACTTTCCACTTCCTTCCCGTCTTCAAGGCGGGAACCGAAGCGCTAACCGTTATGTCTGGAGACTCGCGCAGCATCATCACGAGTCTGGCTTTTCCGGCCTTAAACCCTTCCATGAGGGACAGGAACGGGAGGACGAGCTTGCTCTGCTTACAATCCAATGCTACAGCCGTGAGTCATGTGGGTACTCCAAGCCACTTCCTCATGTATCTGCTTGTCTTGCCCTCCATGTCGCTCACTGCGGTCACGCCAATATCATATATTAGTAGTGGCCACAGGAGTTTCGGAATAAGCATAAATTGGAGAACCCAGATTTTGAACTTGTCTATCAGCCTGGTTTTATCGATGGTATTAAGGCCGTTAGTCAGCATTGCTTTTATCTCTGCCACCGCGTTCCTGTCCGTCAGGGTTGAGTCATACAAACGCCAGAGACTATTCACAGGTTCCTCCATCACCGTGGGAATCACTTGTCCAGACACGATGAACCTGCTTTCCACCGCCTTACCCTTCACGATCGACAGGCTTCTCGATTTCGTTGGCTTGAGGCGCATCCTGCACCAGCGATTCAGGTCGTCCAGCCTGAGGAGAACGCTGCGAGCATCGCTCTCCTTCGGTGTCAGGATAGTCGTATCGTCCATGAAGGCCTTCAGTGGTGGTGTGTTCACCCCTTCGCTGAGTTTCAGACCTTGTGCATAGCCGGATGCCTCATCCAGTATGACCTGCATGGCCATGACAAATAATACCGGCGAAATCGTAATCCCATGACAATACCCACTTCCAGGTCGATCCATCTGGTCGTGAACGTCTTGGTGGAAAACCGAAGAGAGAAGTCCGAGAAGTACTGCACTAGCATTTTTTGTTATGTTCTAGGGCACGTGATAAGCCTTGAGTGCATGCCACAGCAACTGGTGTGGCACTGACCCATAGGCGTTCGCCAGGTCCAACCATATCACGTGGAGTTCCTCCTTCTTCGTCTTCGCTCTCTGGATAGCATACCAGATCATGGTACTGTGTTCGAGACAACTGGGGACTCCGGGTAGCCTCCCTTTTTGAACCGCTGTCTCGATGTACTTGTTCCCCGTCAAGTACTTCGTGATCCGACTGGCCATGATCGAGAAGAATATCTTCCCCTCAACGTTCAGAGAGAAGAGAGATCGGCCTGAATTGGGTAATGCCGGCAGAGTTTTGCTCTTTGGGAATGCAGATTCCGTTGGCCGTCTTCCACTCCGTGCTGACATGCTTTTGCTACCACGCGGATCCCAGTATCCGGTGTAGCTTCACAAGGACACTCGGGCATCTTTTATAGACTGTATAAGAGACACCGTTGGGCCCCGGTGCTGACTTGCTTTTTGCCTTCTTCACTACCGCAACCACCTCGCTCCACATCGGAGGTTTGACATTGAACTATACAGTTGGTTCCGCCGGGCTTGTGAGCCCCTCGATTTCTCCGAGTGGGACGTACCGTTGGGTATCGGAGTACGTCGTCACGAGGTGGTTCTCCAGTTACACTGTGCTGACGCCGAGGACGCCGGATCGCGGCTACTCGAACAAGCCTCTTGCAAACTCGTATGGTTCCCGGAAGAACCTTTTACGTTACTTCCGGGTTATCCGCCTGTTTCTGCAAAACCTTTCCGCTCGGGAGAGGGCATTGTGCCTGGTTTTCAGATGTTGCCACACATGGCGCATATATAAACATATGTTATGTTCATATTGGTCTGTGGGATGGATACTCGGTAATGCGACCATGGATGTTAGGCAGAAGTGACTCTCACTGTGGGAACATAGGTTTCTGTAATCACACCAATCATGTGTTGTGCCTGGGTTTCCATTCAATTTCAGACCATAAGATTCATTTATTAAAGATTTCATCATAGTTATTAATGATGTGTTATGTTTAGTCTTTGTTGTCCAAATGATGTTAGTTATTGTTTGTTCTGTTCGTTAATGCTGGTCCAGCTTATCTCAGTGATCCATTGTTTGGAATATGCATTAAGGCACAGTTCTTCGCTAGATTTCTTCTGTCTCAAACCCTTTACTTTCCTTTTTAACCGTGAGATTCTCTTTGTCTTCTTTGTATTCTTCTCTTCTTCTATGGCCCATAAGCAGTCAGCGTTATGCAGTTATTAATTATCTATATCACTTTTCTCTATGCGGTTTTACACACACAAACACACACACACACACACACACACACACACACACACACACACACACACACACATATATATATATATATATATATATATATATATATATATATATATATATATGCCCGCTGGTCTCCCTGGTCGAGGCGTTAGCAGCTTTCTTCGTATCCTCGAATTCTTTCGTGGTTGACCTGAACGCACGAGAATTCGAAGCGGTTCGAGTCGCACCAGTGACTTATGAGAGTATGGAGCCGGTCGCTCAGAAAGTCGTGGCGTGCTGATGAGCGTAATCTAGCCTAAGAATCAACATACAGCTGAAAGATGCTGATGTTGACCGTAACATCCTGAAACAGGATGGAAACGCAAAAAAAAAAAAAATATATATATTCATGCCCACTACTCTATGGGTCTTAATCCTGGACCTCACGACAGGAAAGAAAGTTGAATGCCTTCCACGTGAGATGTTTGAGACGTGTCCTGGGCATATCGTGGTAAGACCATATAACAAACAAATATGTGCTTGAAAGAGAGGATATTGCCACAGTGTACTACTTCCTTAAGCAAAGACGCATCCTGTGGCTGGATCACGTATCTTTAGTGGAGGGTGAACGTATTCCCACAGATCTCCTATACGGAGAACTAGCCACAGAGAAAAAAAGCAACCGGAAGACCCCAAATGCGATATAAGGATGTGTGTAAACAAGTTATGAAAATTCTCGGCATAGATCCAGACATGTGGAAAACAGCTGTAGCAGACAGATGTTCATGGAGAAGAGATGTACGAAACCGACAGGTGCTTTTTAAGCACAATCTAATCCAAGAAACTGAGAATAGGAGGCACAGGCATAAAATGCAGCCGCTTTCTGCGGGACCTGCCTCGTCTTACAGATGCGGAAACTTGACAGAGATTGTCACTCTCTCATTAGATTATACACTCACCAGCGGCTCTGTCAGGTGCCTCCCAAGCTGCACAACTCTATATTACTACAGAACTGATCCTTTACAGGACATCGCTGTCAACATCAGCATCTTTCAGCTGATTGTTGATTTCTTGGCAAGATTACGCTCAGCAGTTTGCCAATGCTTTCTGAGCGACCGGCTCACATACCCCGTAAGTTACCGTTGCGACGAGAACCGCTACCGATTCTCGCGCACGTCATGTTACTCACGAGAGTATACGGGATTACGGAGAAAGTCGTGTAACCCCTAGATCGGGGAGACGGCACACGCGCGCGCGCGCACACACACACACACACACACACACATATATATATATATATATATATATATATATAAATATATAAATATATATATATATATAAGACCCTGTGACACACGTACTGATTAGCAGAAGATCAAATGGTTCGTCCATCTCGTTAGAATGCAACACCACCAGTTATCAGCACTGGTGCTACATCAAAGAAGATCTGACGCGAGAGCAACAGGGCGCCCGAAAGAAAAAAAAAAAGGAACTGATGACATCAAATACATTGTAAAAGCACAAGGAATGACATTATCCAGTGCCACCCATCGGGCGCTGAAACTTCAAATATGTCTCCCCCTGACACTTGGCAGAAAAAGTTGAAGATGATGATGATCAATTAATGATTGTATGTATTCGTCGCCTATAGAGATAAACAGAGGAGTACGGCAGGGATGTGTACTGTCCCCAAGTCTCTTCAACCTATACACAGAAAGAATGTTTAAACAAGTTGAAATGCCTGGACTTAACATCAATTGAAGAATCCTAAACAATCTTAGGTATGCTGACGATGCCGTGGTACTAGCAGAAAGTGAACAAGAGTTACAAGACCTTGCGGAACAAGTAAACAGGCACAGTGCAGAATGTGACTTAGATATTAACATCCAAAACAAAAAGATAACTACAAAATCTATGATAATTAGCAGTGAAAAGGAAAGGTCATCAATGAACATCACAGTAAACGGGAAGATTCTAGAACAAGTAACGAGTTTCTCCTATACTGGACATATAATAACAGATGATGGCAGAAGTGAAATAGAAATAAAAAAGAGAATTGGAACGGCCAAAAATGCTTTCAACAGCATGAAATCAATATTAACATCTAGAGAGATTAATAACGCATTAAAAATGAGAATTGTCAAATGCTACGTATATTCAACGCTACTGCATGGCGCGGAAGCCTGGACACTGAACAAGCAATTAGAAAGTCGCATAGAAGCCCTGGAGATGTGAATATACAGACGAATATGTCGTATTTCATGGAAACAAAAACAATAAAATGCAGAGGTTCTAGACAAACTGGGAATGAAGAGAGAGTTGATGAAAGAATTAAACAGGAGGCAAGTGAAATATTTCGGCCACGTTAAAAGACATGATACTCGTATAAAAACCATACTGCAAAAAAAAAAAAAAAAAAAAAAAAAACAACAACATACGGCAAGCGAGCAAGAGGTAGACGACGATACAAGTGGGAAGATAACACCAAGAGATCGACGAACACCAACCTGACAGAATGTACAGTCAAGACGAGAGACAGACAGTGTTGGAGATCCATTGCAGCCAACCTTCATTGTGGGGACGGCACCTGATTGATTGATTGATTGCTTGATGTATTCGTGTAAGTCAGAAACACGTGAATGCAATAATTTAAAGGGACTTATAACATTGTTGTTCTTTCTTCTCAGACGGTCGAGTCAATGCCATTAAGGCTGGTGAGTAATGTTGTTACTACGATGTTGCATTCAGTTAAGAGACCCAAGAGACAATTGAAGTAGATTGCTATTGTTAGACTGATATATTTATAAGGAGATTAGTAGTTGAAACAACAACAAAATTCTAACAGGAAACAACACATATAATAATACCTCTAATTACAATGCTAACAATTAAACAATTATGAACTGTTGTTGTGTGAGGCGGAAGTGAGGGAGTTGGGGGTGTTTTGTGTGGAATAATTACTGCTCCTTAACGACACAAATAGAGCGATAAGAGTATGACAATGATGAAAAAAATGATCAGCACAAAATAAACAGATTTACACAAAAATATGTGGGATAGATCTACAGATACAACAACTAGATAGGCAGGCATGGAGACATAAAGACAAGCTCACATTTTAAAAGACGCACAGAAGAAAAAAAGAAAGGAGGAGACGAGAGAGAGAGAGAGAGAGAGAGAGAGAGAGAGAGAGAGAGAGAGAGAGAGAGAGAGAGAGAGAGAGAGAGAGAAAGACAGAGAGAGAGAGAGAGAGAGAGAGAGAGTGAAACCGACAGCCAGACAGATATATAGACAGACGGATAGGTAGCTAGACAGGTAGACAGACAGATATATATACATTCCAATATACAGTTGATACATATGTTTTGACGATATTAACTTGTGCATATAATGTATCTGTCCAACAATTTGTAAAACGTAATATTTTAAATCATTCTGTCTCATCAGTTGGCTTCAATAAAAACAGAGTAGTAGGTAAGTGTGCCATATCTATACAATAGTAACATTAATAATAATAATAATAATAATAATAATAATAATAATAATAATAATAATAATAATAATAATTTTCATTAATTTTGAAACAGGTTTATAATGTTTTCTTGACACAACCTCTTCTGTCACTAAATGCTATATTAAATAATCCACCATCATCATTCAGCACCTTTTCCCAGTGGTAGTTTGCAATATCAAGTTTTGAGCAGCTTCTTCAGCAATTATACTTACAGTATTTCATACTAAAATCTGGCTTTACCGAAATATTTCAAGCCCATTTATATCTTTGACAGCCTATTTTTTTCGCATATCCTTTACAAGGCATTGCAGTCAACACCAGCATTTTTCAGCTGCTTTTGATGCCTTGGCAAGTTTTACGTTCAGTAGTTTGCCATTGCTTTCTGAACGACCGACTCACATACGTTCCGTAAGTAACCAATGCGACGCGATCCGCTGCCGAATCTCGCGCAGCTGTGTTTCTTACGAGAGTATACGGGATTACGAACAGCGTCGTTAAAACTATTCGCCAGGGAGAACGGCTTGACAGCATATAGTTTTATTTATATTCAACTCTTTTCTTGCTTTCGTTATCTCTCTCTCTCTCTCTCTCTCTCTCTCTCTCTCTCTCTCTCTCTCTCTCTCTCTCGCTCTCTCTCTCTCCCCCCCTTTCCCTCAGTAGATTGCAATATCTTTCTATATTTGTTTCTCCTCTCTTGACCTCGTAGGTGGCATTAATTAACATGCTTAATGATGCTTACTAATTAAGTGTCATGGGATAATTAATCGTCTTAAACGACTTCCCGTATCTGTCCTGGGCTTATATGTCGCCGAAATGTTGTCATTACATTATAATACAACAAGTATGCTACCATACTAACAACTTTTAAGTGATAACTGTGACGCATCCCTGCATCCTATTTCCCGTCATTCATGTTTGCATGGTCAAAACCTCTATATTTATTTAAAGCTAGGAATATGTTTTCTGCTGTTAAATATGTCCTTTTCCTGTGTCATTTACGTCCATGTGACATATGTTATCATGTGTTATAATTTAAACAGGGTATATGTCTCGATAATGAAAATAGAAGCATTGGAAATCATCGTGGTGTCTGGAAAAATCAGCTAGAGTAAAGGTAGAGGCAGACAGAGAGGAATGATGCAGGGTGAATTGAGACGGCAGTTCTGATAATATTGTGTAAGAAACTAGAGTGAATAAAGAGAAGGCAATTGTGAAACTGTTGTGTAAGAAATTAGAGTGAATAAAGAGACGGCAGTTGTGAAATGGTTTGGCCACGTGGCATGGTCGAGACAGGAACACGGAGCTGATCCACGACTCTGGTGATCGAGTGAGATGGCAGAACATGACCGCCCACGCTTAACGGCATGGCACATGATGGATGGATGGAGTTGTGAAATTGCTGAGTAAGAAATTAGAGCGAATAAAGAGAAGCAGTTGTGAAATTGTTGAGTAAGAAATTAGAGTGAATAAAGAGAAAGCAGTTCTGAGCCTGTTGTGTAAGAAATTAATATGAATAAAGAGAAGATAATCATCATCATCAACATGAAGCAGATCTGTTGCAGAACTTTACTCCCATCACGACAGTCACAATATTTATCGATACTTTGCCACTATAGACCACCATAGACAGGCTCTAAGAATATCTTGGGGGAGCTGAGTGGTCTCGAGGTAAGGTGTCGGCCTCGAATGCTGGAGGTCCCGGGTTCAAGGCCCGGTGAGGACCGGGATTTTTTCACCTGGACTTCTCGTAAAAAAATTTCCCTTGGTCTCTCGGTAATGAGATCGGGCGCCCGTGTGTATTGTTGCACACGTAAAAAATCCCTTGGCAGTTGGAAATCGAAAAAGAGTAGCCTAACGGCGCTGTCCGGGCAAAACTTAGAGTTAAAAATCTACCCAAAGTTGTTCAGGATCCTCGCCGGTGCTACGGAGTTCGTGCACTGAGCTGAGTTTCTCTGGACTCAGGCTTGAGTCAGGAGAAGAACGGAGTACTTATGGGTTGCACCCGTGTGCTGTGATGTTGATCCGTCGACTAAACTAAACTAAACTAAACTAAACTAAACATATCTTGGCTACAGAAAAGAACAAATGCATCCATACGACAAGATCTAAATATTGAAGAAGTTGGCTACTAAAGACGATAAAACAAGGAAAACTTAAATATTTTGGTTACTTGAAATGCCTTGAAAGTTTGGAGATAACAATAATGGAGGGGTATATGTCCGGGCAGAGAGGAAGAGGAAGGCCAACGAGAAGATGGGTGCATGATGTTTCAGATGATCTCCAGATGGGTGTATTGGACGCGGGACATCTTGCTTGTGATCGAGAAGTTTTCCGGAAGGTTGTTATGGGAGCGAGGTTCTACAAAGGATATGCTACTGAATGAATGAATGAATGAATGAATGAATGAATGAATGAATGAATGTTACCACTTCCCCGTGTCATGCTCTGTATGCCCACATGTCTTCGTTGCCCTGTGTCCTTCGTCGTTCTGGTCGACCCCAGGCTTTCTTCCAGGAACCATGCTTCCAGTACTGTTATATCCCAGCCCTGTGAGGTATAATATATTTCAGTTCTTCAGAGATGATACTGGCAGCGAGCCTTATTTCTTCACCATCACATGTTTATAGAATATCAGTATTGGTTGTCTAACAGCTGGTCTGTTACATCTAAGTTCTGTCACTGTCATTTAAACTGTCATTTACTGCGGTGTATGGCAGGGGGGTCTTTGAGCCTGAGGAATTCAGGCCGCCAGGCTAGTGCAGCCGCCACGAACTGTACAGGTTAGGATTTTCTTTTTGCCCCCGACGGAAAAACATCCCACACCTTACCGAGGTTTGGAACCCGGGTCTCCCGAAAGAGAATCCGGCGTTCTAGCCACTCGGCCAGCAGCTCCTCACATCTAGGTTCAAAAGCCCAAATTTCTTCATGAGGTTTTGTCAAATGGTCCGTGACTGACATCTTTGTGTAAGCTTTAAGAATCTGCTCTCTGCTGTCTTCATCTGTATCTTTGCTCATTGACTTTATCAGTTTTCACAAACTGGTGTAGGTTTTCTGTCATATAAAATACCTCTTAATGTCATTAATTGTCACACACACACACACACACACACACACACACACACACACACACACACACACACACACACACACACACACGCTCACACACACACGCTCACACACATCACACACATTCATTAATTGTTACCACACACACACTACCACATACACACACACAAACACACACACATACACACACATAATATAACGCTGTATTTAACTAAACTTCCATGCATCCACAGGATCTCAATCAGGAAACTTTGCAGTCTGTGAGTGGCCTATATATTGTTGTTCTTTTCACATAAATGTACATAGATTAGTTTTACACACACACACACGTAAAGCTGCCTATCCACGGCTTCAGAAGTATTAGATATATGGTTCTGGCTCTATATATAATTATGCCAAGCCACTGGGTATGTGATGTGGTCAGTTATCACGCCGGCTGCCTTTAGTTTCTGGGAGCCCGGCCAGTTAAAGAGTTTCATCGACTCGAAGGCGTTCCGGCACATCACTTCCATGTCATCAGACTAGTGTGCTATCCACTGCGCCACGTAGAAGACTATGTTGTGAATACTTTTGTCTAAATTAATGATTCTAAAATTGATTTATTTGGTTGTTTCGGGATTTGGGGTTTGAAGATTGAGCACAACCCACTACTGGCAACGCTAATCGTATTCCGGTACGAACGCTGGGCCTTGTCCACGTCGGATTGGAAGCACTAGACTCGAGTTTCGCTCTCGTTTGAGCTCTTCAGTAGTGCATATCCCGGATTGAATTCGGGATCAAACTCCGGATCACTGGCGTGTGAGGCGGGTGTGTAACCACTTGACCACGCGGGTCACGCTAGACGCGACGAAACCTTTTATATTGTCTTCCTCTTACTTCTCAGCGCCAACGCCAGCTGGCATGGCACTTGATTATGATGAGGGCTATATAACCAGAGTCGTTAACAATGTACAAGAAGTCATACCATCAACGTAAATCCCTAGAAATGGACGTACATACATTTTTCTGATTTCCAGGAAACAAATACAAAGACATATCGAATTTGTTGAGCTGCTAGAAACTTAAAGAGCGATGACGGAAGCGTAAAAACAAGGACGGTCACTTGTTTTGGCTACCTTAAAAGAAACGTCATTCTTATAAAAGATAAATATGAGGGACAAAACAAATCCATACTAATACTAAGTAAACCACGATGCATGTGGGAAGGTAATATTAAGAATTCGAACGACAGAACGGATTTTATTTTCAAAGGGTTACAAACTGGACCTTCCAATCACTTGCCTTCGCACACCAACTATCCATCGTGAATATTGCATTTACATTAGGAAAAAAAAGGAAACACACATTGTAAAATAAATGCTGTTAACATAAACCAAATATAAACAATTCAAGGTTGAGATGGGAGAATTGCAGATGCACAACTAAAGTAAGAAACATAAAGTGTTGGAGATCCATGAATCCCAACCATCACTAGGGAGAAGTCAAGTGATTGATTAAATGATATCAATACTATATTTCTATAATGCTATAAGTAATATGAAATGATATCAACACGATGTTTCTATATTGGTATAAGTAATAATGAAAACTGATATCAATGCAATGGTTCTATATTTGTATAAGTAATAATGAAAACTTATATCAATACAACGGTTCTAAAAAAAGTCGTAAAAGTCGAGGAGATTGACTTCATCGCACCGGGTTTTATTCCATATATGACTCGGTCTCTTTCCGCAGGATGGGCTGCCGAAAGTATCACACAAAGCACGAACTCCGTAGCTCCAACGACGACCCCCAGGAGTCTCCGAGAAAAATGCACTCGTGAACCGAAAGACGTAGCCCGGAATAAAACCTACAACCTTCGGAGAGCGAGGCAAACAGCTTGACAACTTCGCTATGGAGACTCAATACGATGTTTCTATATTGTTATAAGTAATACGAACTGATATCAGTACGATGTTTCTATACTGTTATAAGTAATAATACGAAATGATATCATTACGATATTTCTATATTGGTATAAGTAATACGAAATGATATCATTACGATGTTTCTATATTGCTATAGGTAATAACAGGAACTGATATCAATAAGTTTTTTCATTATTGGTATAAGTAATAATTCGAACTGATATCAATACGATGTTTATATATTCGTATAAGTAATACGAACTGATATCATTATGATGTTTCTATATTGCTATAGGTAATAATAGGAACTGATATCAATAAGATGTTTCAATATTGGTATAAGTAATAATACGAACTGATATCATTACTATGTTTCTATATTGGTATAAGTAATAATACGAACTGATATCATTACGATGTTTCAATATTGGTATAAGTAATAACACGAACTGATATCAATACTATGTTTCTATATTGGTATAAGTAATACACACAAAGTCTTGAGTTAGTATTTTCGCACGAGAATGGTCATACTGGAAACTTTAGAGCGTTTGTCTGGAACATATACATATACGTACATTCTATAAAGTAATTGTAAGTAAGAACCGTTTGTCACGCTTGTATGTGTGGCTGGTATATGGTGCTAGCCCTATATTGTTATACACCAATCGGTACCCGACATGTGATGACGTGTTCAATATCATGCCTGTAGACTTTGTTTCCCAGAACATTTCGTAGTACCAATTTTAAGCTGGGAAGATATGAAGAGCTACAGGCTCACGTGAGTTTATATAAATCTGCGCCTCGTCATTTTGGAATACATGACAATCGGCGGGACAGGCAAACATAAAGTCACTACGATACACCAGCTCCCAATCTATCTATTGTTAATGATATTGTGTGTTTATTGTTTAAAACTAATAAGCGTGATTTTCATTTCTATAACAGCTAATGCAACTAACGGTGAGTATAACTAAAATAGGACATATTCAGTATGGTTACATGTTATCATAGTCAGTTTTTTTAACATCAAAGGTCAATTTTCTAAATTGCTACGGTTGTTGTTCCATCATCGTCTTTGTTGCAGACAGAAAAAGTGTTCAAGTGCTTTATAGAACATATACTGCTGTAGTAGTAGTAGTAGTAGTAGTAGTAGTAGTAGTAGTAGTAGTAGTAGTAGTAGTAGTAGTAGTAGTCGTAGTAGTAGTAGTAGTAGTAGTAGTAGTAGTAGTAGTAGTAGTAGTAGTAGTAGTAGTAGTGGTAGTAGTAGTAGTAGTAGTAGTAGTAGGCCTCTTTCAGTCCTGAAGGACTATAGAGTTGTGCCGCTGGGGAAGTACCTGGCAGCACCGCTGGTGACTGTAAAGTCTAATGCAAGAGTGACAGCCTCTATTACAGTTTCCGCATCTGTAAGACGAGGCAGGTCCCGCAGTAAGTGACTGCGTTTTAAGCCTGTGCAGCCTATCCTCAGTTTGATGGATCAGATTGCGCTCAAACAGCACCAGTCCGTTTCGTTCATCTCTTCTCCAGGAACATATGTCTGTTGCAACTCTTTCCCTCGTGTCTGGGTCTATGCCAAGGTTTTCATATGTTGTTTACACACATCCCTATTTATCGCATTTTGGGTCTTCCGATTGGCCTCTTTCCTGTGGCTAGTTCTCCGTATAGGAGATCTTTGGAAATACGTTCATCCTCCATTCGAGATACGTGGCCCAGCCACCGGAGGCGTCTCTGCTTGAGGAGGGAGTGCACAGTGGTGGTAATATCTGCTCTTTCAAGCACATGTTTGTTATGTGTCTTTCCTTGATATGCCCAGGATACGTCTCAGACATCTCATATGGAAGGAATTCTACTTTCTTTCCTGCCTTGAGTACAGGGTCCAGGATTCAGACCCATAGAGTAGTGTACTAACAACACAAGCTTTATATACTTGAAATTTTGTACGCTCTGTTAGTCTATTATTCTCCCAAACTCTTGTAGTTAGCCTGGAAAATGTTGTGGCTGCCTTTCCTATGCGTCTGTCGATTTCTGTCTCTAATGCTGTATGCATATGAAAAGTGGGCAGTACGCAGACATGCTTAGAAACATCTAACAGCAGTGGTAACGTGGTTTCTGAGGAAAGTGCAACAAGTGACGAACAGGCAGAAAAAATCGCATAAGACAGTCCTTCAAGAAACAAATCACCATCATCCAGTGCCTCGCCGATTGGAGATGTGGTTTTATAGAAGAATGCTGAAAATTAATTGGACAGCCAAAATGAGCAATCTGGACATTTTAAATGAAGCTGAGTCGCAAAGACAACTTATCACAAACATCAGAAATAGGTAGTCATCGTTTTTGGCTACGTCACGAGAAGACAAAAACTGGAACATGTCGTAACAACCGGAAAGATTTGCGGAAAGAGAGATAGAGGAATACAGCTTGAGAAGTTTCTTGACAATCTTGTGTTATAGCACGGAAGGGCGCCAACACACGAACTGATCCATGCTGTCGAAGATCGCAGTTTGTGGAGAGGTATGATCGCCCACACCAGCTGGCAATGCACTGGCTGATGCTGATGCTGATGATATGTGCGAACAGGCCCGATACACATACTCACACACGGACACATATAAACATACACACACAGACGTATATTACTGAGTTTGTTAGACCTTCTGTTTGTCTGTCTATATATCTATCTGTCAGTCTGTCTACTTTGCTCTTTGTTCTGATGCCTGCAGCCTGTATATGTGTATATTTCTTTCTTTGTTAATAAATACTTGTCCATTTGTTAATGTGTTGCTTAGCCTGTGAATAGTCCTGTCTCTCTAACTAAATAAATGTTTGCATATCCTTTACAGGACATCGCTGTCAACATCAGCATCTTTCAGCTGATTGTTGATTTCTTGGCAAGATTACGCTCAGTAGTTTGCCATTGATGTCTGAGCGACCGGCTCACATACCCCGTAAGTTACCGACGCGATTAGAACCGTTACCGATTCTCGCCATCGTCACGTTACTCACGAGAGTATACGGGATTACGGAGAAAGTCGCTAACTCCTAGGCCACGGAGACCGGTGTCTCTCTGACTACAACATAAATATACATTAATCAGTTATTTTATGCACCAACATTCTAATGTTCGCCTTCTCTTTGCTTGCAGTTCTCGCCAGTAAGTACCTTACAATATATTAACAGGGCTACTTAAAGTAAAGTTAGTTAGTTAGTTAGTAAGTTAGTTAGTTAGTTAATTAGTTAGTCGCGGTTCCAGATTCACAGCAAAGGATCGCCCCAATATGTTCTGCTCCTGTGCCAATGAATATCACACAAAATGCTCCTTCCTGCCCTATGTGAAATACGGAACAGACAGAAGTCTCCTTAAACCAACAGCTCGCACAGGTATAAAGTAAAGTAAAAGCGATGAATCTTGTTGACGTATTGAAGTGTAATGGGCAAGTAATGTTAGCTCCACATGTTTAAAGATGAATCAACAATTAAAGATTGATACGCTCAATAAAACGCCGGCCGCTTTTACTGCCACAGCCATTTCCTGATACCAATGTTACTTTGGGTCGACCTGAGCGCCCAGATCAAGTTTACAAATACGACTCGATGGAGATTCAAACTCACGACCAGCGGGTCGGCAAATAAGCGAGCTGGCCACTGCGCCACCAAGGTTCCCATTGATACTTATTCAAGTTAGTTGCATGACCCTACAGGTGTTACAGTATACCCCAGCCACTTATGATGTCAGAGATTCTGTGCCAAACCACAAGTAGGCTCGGACCTAACAAAAATGGATGGCGGTAAATAGGAAGTATGTGTGTGCCACAGTTATGACTTAAATGTTGTTAATATGGTAGAATCAATCAATCATGTGCCATGCCGGAAAGCGTTGGGCGGTCATGACTCGCCATTTCACTCGATCACCAGAGTTGTGGATCAGCCAAGTGTTTCTGTCTCGTCCATGCCATGTGGCCAAGCATCCAGGTATTTTCTTCTTGGTCTTCCCCTTGGTTTGTTCCCTTCGATCTTGCCAGTTGTCACTAAGTTCTCCAATCCATTTCTTCTCATAACATGTCCAAAAATTTTGACTGTCTACGTCTAATTTCTCTAATCAATTTACGATTTTCATTTGTCTCTTGTAGTACTTGGTCATTGGTTTTTCTGTATGTCCATGGTATTCTTTGCATTTTCCTCAGAAACCACATTTCTGCAGCCATAAGATGTTTATCAGCTTGACTGCTCATTGTCCAAGTTTCACATCCATACAAAAGAACATGCTCTATATAACCCCTCACCACTCTTTTTCTCGTTTCAATTGAGATCTTTTTATTGGTCAGTATGTTTTTCATCTTGCCAAAGGCTACTTTCGCTATGGCGATTCTTGTTCTAATCTCTTCAAGGCATCTCCCATCAGATGTTATGACTTTTCCGAGATAATTGCACCGATTCACTTGTTGAAGCTTAGGACGTTTGACTCTCACTGTTGTGTTATCCCCCATCCCAGCTGGCCCATATAGAACAGCCAATGACATCCTGGTCAGCCCTCAAGGGAAGGCAGGGGCTGACCATGGGCATTCTCCGCCATCCAAGGAGGCTTCCATAATTGTAGAGCCGACACACAGCTCTCTGGTACTGGGCTCACCCAAGGAATCGTCACTTCCTGCACATGGTTGCTTAGCCTCACTTCCGTATATTGGGCCTTCTGTTCATCATAGGCTGTCATTCCGGAAAACACAAGAATGCAGTCTGCAGATGACATCCACGCAGTGAGCTTTCAATTCGGACTTTCCACGTAATGGATTTGCTATCCAAGCAATATTCCATTTCATGCCTCTGGGAGGCTTTTGTAACCGACATAACTGTGGTATGAAGTGTGGCAGTCTAAATACTTCTTCATGCACCTTTAAATGTCAATCTGAATGTAGTTAACGTAAGCTGCAGTCAACTTGAGCTTGTTGATATCTCCATAGAGCTTGTCCTCAAATGAAGCAGGTGTGGGCCAAAATATCTTTCTCTGTTCTGCATATATTGGGCACTCCTGCAGCAAATGTTTAGTTGTTATTTTACCAGCTCCACAATTAGATTCATCGGTATCTCCTATCTTTAGTTTATTGAACAAGTGGTATTTCAGCCTGTGCGGAGTCTGAAGATTGCTACTTGTTCTCTTCGGTCGAGTTTGTAATATGCATCATCCTTTTGGTGGCCTGGATGCTCTGATTCCCATTTGGTTCTAAAAGTGCTTTTTATAAACCTCTTTGCCTCATTATAGGTTATGTCTATGTCAGGCTGTGGTAGTCGTCCACTCTCTTTTGCTAGTCTGTCAGCCTCTTCATTTGCAGGTATACTGCAATGTGATGAGATCCACTGTATTACAACTTTTTTGGATATCTGGCATAGACCATGGAGTGCTGTTCTTAGGTCAACTAGTTCTGTGCTGTTTTTGCTTCTCAGTATTGAGACAGCTGACTTTGCATCTGTGAAGATAGCTATTTGCGTCTCTTTATTTTCCTCCGTCAAGAGCATTTCTGCTGCAGTGTTCAAAACCTCTACCTCCACTTTGAAGTTACTTGAAAAATTTCCAGTTGCCACTGACTGTGTTTTTTTCACTCCATTTTTTAAATTTAGGAGATTTCCTCCTCCTCCATTGCCTATTGAATTTTTGGCTGATCCATCTGTATATGCATGGATCTAATTGCTGCATGGGTAATGTTCTTTTATGTAGTTTAGGGTTATTTTTCTTCTTTCGATTTCATTCTGAGTGTTCTTTTTCTCAATACCAGGAATGTTTTCTATCATCTCAGGCAGTTGCTGCTGTCTCCAAGCTGGGAACTTGTGTGCATTGTAAATGGGTTTGACTGTTGATATGTTAAGTATGGGATCTGCTCTAATCTTTCGTTTTGCAGTTTCTACAAAGTTGCTACGCTTCAGTCTTCCCTTTCCAAAGCCATCAAACCTGTTATACAGCTTAAGAATGGAGGTGGAGCGGTCAGTGCAGCTTTCCGCTGGATGGAGAATACGATACACACACACACATCATGATTGTAACTGACTCAGAAAGCATGCTGAGTAGGGTGAGGACAGGCAAGCTTCGTGCAGAGTGGCTTGCCTCGCTTCGGAAGTCACGGGTGACAAGCATCGTCTGGATCTTTTCTCCGGGGCATGTTGGTGTGCTGGGGAATGAACAGCCGGACAGATTGGCTGGCTCTGCAAAACTTGGTGGAGTATTGATGCATGATAAGGAAGACATGGTTGCGGTCTTGTGGGAGCACGTGTACACCTCGGAGGAGCAAATGGATCACCATGGTCTGGCAAGAATGCGACAGCGAGGGGTGACGAGGGGATCTGGCCGACGATCGACGCTCAGAGGAAAGGCGAGACGGACATATAATCAGATTGCTACTGGTACTATTAGTGTTGGAACTCTTCGCTGGCTGCTGAGGATGGGGGACTGAGCGCTTATGGGAATGCCCCGAATGCTGTGATGTCGGTTCCTAAATCAATCAATCAATCAATCAATCAATCAATCAATCAATCAATCAATCTTCTAAATTTTCTGCTTGTGGCTGGGCTCTGCTATCTCTTCTATCCTGCATCGGTTGTAAACCAGTGATCTTTTTAAGTTCATTAATAGGCGTTGTCTTCGGCTTCCAGTTATGATTCGCATTCCTTGATTTTGGACTCTACTTATTTTGTTAAAGTTTGACTTAGCTGCTGTTGCCCAAGCTGCAATACCATATTCCAGTACTGGCCTCACCCGTCCAGTATATAACTTCTTGAGAACTTTCTCATCTGCTCCCCACGTTGTACCAGCAAGCTTTTTCATGATTGCCATTCTTTGCCTTGCTCTTGTTCGATTTCTCTCAACCTGTGTCTGTCATGTCAGAGGTGACTCCTAGATAGTTTGGATCTTCTTCTTGGCGCAATATTTTTCCATTCAATACCAGCTTAGATTGCTGAGTTTTATTTGAGAGGGAGAACACTGTGCATATTGTTTTCTCCTCACTTATCTTCACTAGCCATGATTTTGACCATTCCTCTAGCGCTAATAAGGCTTGCTGTATTCTGCTGTTAGCTGTACTAATATATTCTTCAGATGTCCATATGGCTAGGTCATCTGCAAAGGAGGATGTATGTACTCTGGCTGGAAAATTTTCCTTGATGTCATTTATATATGCTAGGAATAATGTTGGTGAAAGAACTCCTCCTTGGGGGACACCTAGCTTCAACAGCATCAGTTTGCTTGTTTGTCCTTGAACTTTTGTCCTGGCAGTTCTGTTCTCAAGGTAGTGGCTGATCCATTTATACATTTTCCCCACAAACATGCATTTTTTTGCAGTTTTACTTTCAGTCCTTCCTTCCATCAAATTGTTTTTCTAAATCTATCCAGACCGCTAGTGTGTGCTTTTTCTCTCGGAAGGCATCCTCTATTTCCTGAGCTATATGGGTTATTTGATCTTCAGTGGATCTTTACTTTCTGAATCCTGCTTGGTGTGGTGTTAAGAGTTGGTTTTCTTCCAGATACCATGTTAGCCTGCCATTGATAATGTGTTCCATTAATTTTCCTACAAAGCTAAGTAGACTGATAGGTCGATAGCCATTTGGTTCTTCCAGGTCTTTTCCTTTCTTTGGGACTGGTATTAGTATAGCTTCCTTCCATGCCTGTGGGACTATTCCTCTCTTCCAGCTGTAAATTAGGACTGCTAGTAGTTTCCTTTTTGCCTTAGTGCCTAGTCCTATTAGCATTTCATTTGTGATTCCATCCTTTCCTGGTTATTTCTTCTTGGTTAGGGTATTCATTACCTGTTCTATTTCTTCCATTGTTAGATTTGCCATCATATATTATGCTGCTGTCTCTGTATTACTATGATGTATCTGTTTGTCTTTGATTGCTTTCTTCTGTTCGGTTGTAATAGCAATGTGGTGTGCACTGGTATAGTGTTCCATTAGTGCATTTGCAGCCTGTTATCCTGTAAGCAAGGCATTTCCTTGTTTAATTGTTATTTGTTTGTTTCTAGGTCCTTCATTGTTTACGACTTTCACTAGTTTCCATAGTTTGTTTCCATCCCTGTCAAAATTCAGGTTTTCGGTTTTTTCCTCTCCAACAATCTCTTATTGTTTGATTTACTGTTCTGTTATATTTTGCTGAGATGGCTATGAGAGAGATGTTCGCTTCAGTTGTTTGTTCTCTCTCTGTCTTCCTGGCATCTTCAACTTTGTCCTCCAAAATTTGTAGTTCTTCAGTCCAGTATGGTTTGTAATTTTTCCTCGCTCCTCTTGGAATAGACTCAGTGGCCACCTATATCTGTTTAGACTTTCCACCATTTGCTTCATGTTGCCATATCGCGTATTTGTGTTTTCACAATATTTGTCTGTTAGTATGGTAAATATGTCCCAATCTGCTCGATTGTAACTCCAGCGGGGCAAAGGATTTTGCTCCTGTGGAACATAATATTGATTACAAGCTTGATTGGTCTGTGACCACTACCTGCTAATTGGTCAAGCACATGGCGATCGATTTTGTGGAGGATGTCGCCTGTGCAGAAAGCTAAGTCTGGAGTAGAAGTGGTAAACCATCTTCTGGAGTAGAAGCTCGGTGTGTCATCCGCTTTGTTGAGTAGATGAAGATTTGAGTCTATTTCCCAGTCCTCCACGTCATCTCCTCTTTTGTCAGTATCTGGGTATCCCCATCTTTCTGAACGGCTATTAAAGTCTCCGACAATAATGCAGTTTGTGTCAGTTATTTTCATGTTTGAGAATGTAAGGTCCTTATCTGCTGTGGTATACAGATTGTAAATTCTTATTTTCACGTCCTTTATCATTATATCAACACTTATAATTTCCGTTTGGTTGCCAGAGATCACAGATACTTCGCTGCAAGGTATTTTATTTCGTGTAAGTATTAGAACTCCTCCTTTGTGTCCTTCGCGGTCGAAACGTGTGGCCTGATATCCTCTAACTGAGAAGCTTCGATTGGTGTTGAGGTGTGTCTCTTGAATGCATGCCACATCTATTTAACTTTATGAAGACGCTTTGTTAGGGAGACTTTCTTGTTATAAACTCCTTCAGCATTCCACTATAGTATGTTGAGTGTCCGGCGTATTTGGTCAATAGCTCTTAACCTACTCCTCTGTGCCTTGACTCCACAGCACAGGGCAAGGTGACCACCAGTAGTCATGGGTGGACCCCCTCGAAGCAGGAGGCCCGGCACTATCACCGCCTGAAGGGACTTCGCGGGATTAGCACCATAACGATTAATGTTAATTTGTGACATCATGAATTAAGTTACGTTGCACAGCTTTGTCAAGCCTGTGGCTCAGTGCATCCGATTTCAACAAGCATTTGTTGGGGTGCTTTCCCTAGCCTTCGACTGTCCCCGTCTACCTACAAGGCTGCAGGTTTGTGTGTCGCTTGGTTTGGTCCCTCTGTCTTGACCTGTCCGACATGGGTGATCCTATCAGTAGCTTTTCTATCGTCGGCATAGCTCTTGGGGTCATTGGAACGCGCAAGCCCCTCTACCTCGTCACGGTAGACACACAGCAGAGGGGCAATTTAATTCTAACCCCAATTGTTCACTGTGTGCAACAACCGCATCTACTAATTATTACAGATCCTGCTCATTGTCTGCAATCAACACTGTATCATCTGCATATCTAATGTTATTGATGTTTCGTCCTCCAATGCTGATTCCATTTATATCTTCTGCATTTCTAAACATATTTTCACTGTATAGTGAAAAAAAAAGATCTGGTGACATTACACATCCCAGCCGAACACCTCTCTTATTAGGCTGATATTGTCCCACTTCTTTATCAATCCTTATGGCAGCTTGTTGTTTCCAATATATGTTTTTTATAAGTCTAATGTCTTTCACATCAATGTGTAGATCTGCAAGCATATCCATCATGTTGACATGTCTAACCCTACCGAAACCCTTTGTTTAGTCAATAAAGCAAATATGTATATCCTTGTTTACTTCTACAGTCCGTTCAATAACTGATCGAAGCGTATACACAGCATTTACCGTACCCTTTCCTTTTACAAACCCACATTGTTCTTCCACTATTTCAGGTTGTATTTTCTTCCTCACTCTTTGCATGATAATTCGCAGGAAAATCTTTGTGATGTGACTCATTATGCTAATTGTTCTGTGGTGATCACATTCCAAGGTTCCTGATTTATTTGGGATTGCAATACCTTGTAAATACAGAGTTACATAATTCAGAAAGTATATCTCCGGTATCATAATATGTCTTCAGCAGTCTGGTGACTTGATCTATTCCATATTCTTCTAAAGCTTTAATCATTTCTGTTGTGATGTTATCTGCACCGGGGGCCTTGCCAGCTTTCATATGTTTAAGAACATTTCGAACCTCCATCTTCAAATGTGGCGGTCCTTCATTATTAAATTGAATATCATACTGTTCCTCTTTGTTATCATCATAAAGGTTTATCACATAATCTGACCATACATGTAGAATCTGATATTTTTCTATTATTATTGTGCCATCTTTAGTTTTTAGACAGCCTGCTGATGTACTTGTTCTTTTATTAGTAAGATTCTGAATTCTTTTGTGCTCTAATTTGGTATTTTGACTGTTGTGTTGTTTTTCAATTTCTAAGCACATTTTCTCAAGCCATGCTTCCTTTGGCTCCTTACATAATATTCTGACGTGTCTGTGAATTTCTTCATATTTGGCAGAATTATTTTTGTTGAGTCTTCTTGTTTCCATTAGTTGTAAAATTTCTTCAGTCATCCATTTCTTACGATCCATCTTCTTTAATTTTGGAATAGTTGTTTCTGCAGCCGAACTTATTGAATTCTTCAACATTTCCCATTGATCATCCACTTCCTGGAATAGGATCTCTAGATCAGACAATGCATCAAATCTGTTCTGTACTTCTATGTTGAATTTGTTTTGTATTTCCTTGTCATTACTCAATATACACAAATCATATTTAGTGTTTCCTTTTATATACTTGACTTTCTTTAACTGCATCCTCAATGTTCCTGTAAGTAATCTGTGGTCACTATAACAATCAGCACTGGGAACTGCTTTTGCTATTGTAAACACATTTCTAAATCTTCTGCTAATCAGAATGTAATCAATCTGGTTTCTAGTCCTGCTATCAGGACCTGTCCATGTCCAAAGTCTTCTAGGGTGTTGTTTAAACCAGGTGTTTCCTACAATCATTTCCTGATCCTTTTACCACTCTACAAGTATGTATCCTCTTCCATTTCTCTCTCCTAAACCATAGTTTCCTACTGTGTATCTATCACCTTGATTTCCTACTTTTACATTGAAGTTTCCTATTGTGATGTTTATTTCTGAATTTTTACATTTCTTTAAAGCAGACTCTATCTCATCTAATCTCATCATGTTCCTCTTGTATCTTGCGGTGTCGAGGTGAAGTATAAACATCGTGAGAGTGCCCGATTATGGACTTTAAATATCGATATTCCCAAGGACTCTGCTATTCCCTCCGCCCAACGTTTACGCGGTCGGCCTCTTCCTCTGTTTCCATATGGTCTGTACAGCAGACTCAATGTCATTATAAAATTTCTCTACACTGTCTTCACTGGAGTCTTCTGTTGGGGCATATACTTGAATAACATTTATGCTAAAAGGTCTGCCGCTTAATTTAACTAGTATAACTCTGTCTAACACGGCCCAATGTCCTTGAACAGATTGTGATGTTTGCCGGTTCAAGATAATTGCTACCTCCCCTTGTCGATCTTCTCCTCCAGAATAAATAATCTTAAAATCTTTATATATTTTGATGCCTGCTCCTGTCCATCTAGTTTCGCACATCCCTAAAATATTAATTTTCTCTCTATCCATTTCTTGTTTGATGTTATCTAATCTTTTGTCGTCGTTTAACATCCTAGAGAGAAAAAGCAACGGCGGCAGCAGGATATAACAATATGAAATGGAAACAAATAGGTATATTAAAATCCTGCGAGAAAAAACGTACTAAACATCAACATACCTTACAAGGAGATCCACGTGTCGCGAAATACAGGTGAAAAATCCGAAATCAGAAGCACTCAATAAATATAAAAAATGAATAATAAAATAAGATAAAATACACACGAACGCGTACAATACGACACACAGACGTTTCGATTCCCAGAATCTTTGTCAATGACAACACAGATAGCTAACAACGAGGTACAGGAAACAACGACAAAACACAAACACACGACCTATCACTTAGCCATGTGAGGGAGAAAAGGTGACTTGGCCAGCTGCGTAGGCGCTTGTGGCTGCAGAATTAAAAATGGGTTGCCAAAAAGGATTTGAGTAGCCAAAAATATGTGGACAGTCTGCTATGAAAATATAGGAATGTGGGGACAATTAACTCTAGATATGGGGGGGGGGGGGGGAAACAGCATAGTAATAGATAGTGTGTGGTGTCAAGGAAATTGACACAGAAATTTCCACCACCTCTGTCAATTTCCTTGACACCACCATTAAGTTAAACCCAACAGGCCTCACGACCTCCGTGTACTATAAACCTACTGATGCTCACGGTTTCCTCCTGTACAGCTCATCCCACCCCAAAAGCTGCAAAGATTCCATCCCATATTCCCAGCTACTCCGCCTTCGTCGTATCTGTCAGGACGATAATGACTTCCTCGAGATAGCCCACGAAATGCTGGACTTTTTCCGCAGACGGTCCTACCCAGAGGACGTCTTGTCGACAGCTTTCTGTCGCATAACCCAGGTCTCACGGGAAATGTCCCTCGCAAAGCATACGCGACCTCCGAACAATGAACCCAAGCTTATCCTCACCTTCCATCCACATGCCTATGCCATCAAGCACATTTTCCTGAGACACTGGTCCATCTTGGAATCCGATCCTACCACTTGTGAGGTATTCTCCAATGGCCCCAGGGTAATTTTCCGCCGTAACCAGAGCCTCAGAGACCACCTTTGCATAGTCGCCTCCCCACGTTACTTCATCAGTGGGGACATTCGAATGCCATCGTAGGAACTGTCTGACATGCCCATACGTTGTTCAGACACCAGAGATTGCATTTCCCCGAGGCACCTTCACCTTGAAAGATTCTTTCACTTGCACATCCCACAATCTGATTTATGTTATCATCTGCAAACGATGTGACATGAAATACATCGGCCAAACGGCCAGACGTCTTGCTGATCGTTTTAGAGAACACCTCAGAGACATCAATCAGGGCGCTGACAAACCTGTCCACAAACATTTCAATTCCTCCAACCATAATGGAGCCGACGATGTATGTGTCACCGCATTAAAACCCTGCTTCTCCAATAGCTGCGTCAGACTTAAAATTTAATGCCAGCTAATCAACAATCTGGGATGCATCCACCCAGCAGGAATTAATACTGTTGTGGACGCTACAGTATAACTGTGGCATCTTCCCCAATTGTTTACACTATCTATTACTATGCTGTCCCCCCCCCCCCCCTATATCTAGACTTAATTGTCCCCACATTCCTATATTTGCATAGCAGACTGTTCACATATTTTTGGCTACTTAAATCCTTTTTGGCAACCCATTTTTAATTCTGCAGCCACAAGCGCCTTCGCAGCTGGCCAAGTCACCTTTTCTGCCTCACATGGCTAAGTGATAGGTCGTGTGTTTGTGTTTTGTCGTTGTTTCCTGTACCTCGTTGTTAGCTATCTGTGTTGTCATTGACAAAGATTCTGGGAATCGAAACGTCTGTGTGTCGTATTGTACGCGTTCGTGTGTATTTTATCTTATTTTATTATTCATTTTTTATATTTATTGAGTGCTTCTGATTTCGAATTTTTCACCTGTATTTCGCGACACGTGGATCTCCTTGTAAGGTATGTTGATGTTTAGTACGTTTTTTCTCGCAGGATTTTAATATACCTATTTGTTTCCATTTCATTTAAAGTCCTAACATTCCATATTGCTAATTTTAATGTTTCTGTCCTTTGTCTTGCGATGATCTGCCTTTTGGCGAATCATAATGAACTAGGCACTTTTAAAGAAGGTAGTTTGCCGTTACTTTCCTTCCTGGCAGTGACCATAATGGGAGGGTGACCGCAGCCATTGTCCCACTAAAGAGATCTTCTGCCTGCCGTCGCGAAACTTGAGACCATAACCAACAAATATCCGTCGGCTGCACTCAAAATTTCATCCACCACCTGCCTTCAGTTGCTTCTTTTGAACACTTCCAATAAACAAATACGAAATAACACCACAGAATCCACAGGAAAACACTAAATAGCGTCTCCCGAAGAATAAACGAATCACGTCGTCGCCATTTTTACCATTTTTTACCGGACATTATGGTAGCATACATGTTGTATTATATATCATATTAAAGAGATTTGCATGGGGAAACTACTGTAAATAAGCACATTTTTGATACGGGAAGTCGCCTAAGAGAAGACGATTAATCATCACATGGCATTTAATCAGTTAAGAAGCAATTTTATATTCTTTAGTTTGACATTGCTTTCTTAACAGCCGACGCCTCATACCATCTGAATCAACTCATAGTTATCTGCTACCTCCGCGCTGATTTCGAATCATCGACTATGTACGTCGGGGAATTGTGAAACTGTGTTTCCCTAACCTCGAAGCAACAGACGCCGACACTGATACTTAAGCCATTCACAGATTGGTGTGTGTGTCGTGAGTTCTAAGATGGCTGATAAGGCCTGTTTTGGCTCGATATGTTCCTTCACTATGTGGGCAAAGGCTGCTTAATGTTCCAGGAGGAGGATCACCTGCAGTGGTTTTTCTGTCCAGCCTTTTCTTCACAGCTCTTGCAGTCCTGGTTGATTTGCAAGTGACTGCACCCTTGCGTAATGATGTACGCCACGAATTTCGGTCTTTGGCAGCAGTCTCCCAAGTGTAGTGGTGAATTCCAAAAGCTTCGCAGATTACGCCTATGGACTACAATCCCGTCCAAATTAATTTCCTAAATGTGCCTGATTTTGTCACAGGATTAATTAATAAAGGCTGTGATGGGTCCTGGTTATAACGTCTCTTCTAAGGTTAAACGGGGTAGTGGTAATGGAAAAAATGACCGGTCATCCTTTGGAGGGTAATGTAATGTCACTGACATGTTTTATTATCACTTGCATGAAATAAAGAAAGTTCCGTTGTGACAAAGTATTGAAAGCATAGAAGAAGATAACTTCCTGAAGGCAATGATAACTGTTATTTCTAAAAGTAAAAAATATATTCTGCACATCTTTTTTCACTGTAAACAATACATTTAGAAAAAAATTATTATATTATTGTTTATATTGTGTGCTGTATTGTTTCACCATTCTCTCTGTGTATATTTTGAGATGTGTTGTTTCACCATTCTTGCATCGAATGTTGTTTATTATTTCGCCATTCTCTGTGTATGTTGTGTGCTGTGTAGTTTCACTATTATCTCTGTGTATATTGTGTGCTGTGTTGTTTCACAATTCTCGCCGTGTATGTTGTGTGACTGTGTTGTTTCACCATTCTCACTGTGTATGTTGTGTGTTGTTTCACAATTCTCTCTGTGTATGTTGTGTGCTGTGTTTTTCACCATTCTCGCTGTGTATGTTTTGTGCTGTTTCATCATTCTCTCTGTGTATGTCGTGTGCTGTGTTGTTTCACCAATCTCGCCGTGTTTGTTGTTTGAGCTGTGTTGTTTCACCATTCTCTGAGTGTATGTTGTGTGAGCTGTGTTGTGTCACCATTCTCTGAGTGTATGTTGTGTGTGGTGTGTCGTTTCACCATTCTCACAGTGTGTGCTGTGTTGTTTCATTACCCACCCAGAAGCAAACATTATTGTGTGTGTGTCTAGTTTTTCATGACTTGTTTCCGATCACTATCTAAGCGATACGATAATATAGTGAGACATATGTTGTTTATAAACGTAGCATGTACCCCATTTATAACCAGTTCTGTATATCTTTTTTCCCCAGAGGGATTTAGCTTCAATGCTGCTAAAGGTGAGTAAGGCCATATTATTTGACCAACACATTTGATAATTCACTTCACACATACAATATACACGTTGAGTGAGATGCATAATTTAGTGTTAAACAATTTTTAGATGTGTTACAGCATTGTCTGAGAAAAACGAAAATGAACTATTAATTTGCTATAGAAATTAGTGAGCTACTGATTATATCTGTAAGATACGTATCTCATCCCATTTCGTCTCATCTTTTTTCCACTTGTACATTGCGGTGTCGAGGTGAAGCACACATAGTGACGGAGTGCCCGTTTATGAGCTTCATGTATCGACATTCCCATAGATTCTTATTTTCTCTGTCCATCATTTACATGGTCGGCCTCTCCTTCTTGTTGATTTCTAATTAAAACTTGCGCTGTTATAACCCCCACTTTGGTCCTGATTTCACAATTTCTGATTGTCTCTCTTCTTGAAACATTCATACATATCTATTGCACTATAATTTTAGTTCCAAACTCAAAGGCAGCACTTTAAAATCAACAGTTTCGTCAGAGAATAATGTAATGTATACTTTACACACATTAGCAAGCGAAGAGAGAAGGTTGATAGAGTAAAAGTTACACCTGATCGATTTATTTGTATATGAAAGGACGGGAAAAGGATGGTGGGGAGCGGGGAGGGGAGGGGGGATAGAGTAAAAGTTACACCTGATCGATTTATTTGTACATGAAAGGACGGGAAAAGGATGGTGGGGAGCGGGGAGGGGGGGGGGAACCTCCGTGGCGAAGTGGTTCAATCACGTGTCTTGAGATCCGAAGGAGGTGGGATCGATTCTGGACTCCATCATTCGGTTTACGAGTGCAATTTTCTCGAGAATACTAGAGGTCGTAGCTGTCAGACTGTTGTTCATCCATCTCTTCATGTTATCTTCCCACTTTATCGTTGTCTACCTCTTGCTCGTATGCCTTCAACCTTACCAACCAATAAATAATAATAATAATACAAATAAGACTGTGATGTCTTTTAACGTGGTCGAAATATTTCACTTGCCTGTTTTTAATTTGTTCCACCAACACTCATTTCATTCCCATTTTTTCTGGAACCTCTGTATTTGATTGTCTGTGTTTCCATGAAATGCAACATATTCTTATATATATATATATATATATATATATATATATATATATATATATATATATATATATATATATATATATATATATATATATATATATATATAATCTTCATCCACACACTACTGATGAAGAATCAGATTCGCTGGGCTGGTCACTTGACTCGCATGCCAGATCCATCCATCCATCATGTGCCATGCCGGTAAGCGTGGGCGGTCATGTTCTGCCATCTCACTCGATCACCAGAGTCATGGATCAGCTCCGTGTTTCTGTCTCGACCATGCCACAAGGCGAAACCATGCCAGATCACAGGCTCCCTAAACGAATTTTTTACAGCGAACTGCGTTGTGGTAAACGCTCCCAAGGTGACCAGAGGAAACGCTTTAAAGACACTCTGAAAATTTCACTGAAGGCTTTTGGAATTCATCATAACACCTGGGAGGCTGCAGCCAGAGACCGAAATTCGTGGCGTGCATCATTACGCAAGGGTGCAGTCATATGTGAGGCAACCAGGACTGCAAGAGCTGTGAAGACAGGACAGGACAGAAAAACCAATGCAAGAAATACTCCTCCAGAAACATCAAGCATTCCCTGCCCACATTGTCAAAGAACATTTCGAGCCAAAATAGGCCTTGTCAGCCATCTTAGAACCCACGGCTCCATACCTTCAACCCCACTGGATGAAATGAATGGTCTTCATCATTCTTGATGGACAAACAACATAAACAACATATATATATATATATATATATATATATATATATATATATATATATATATATATATATATATATATATATATATATATATGGGCTAGCTTGGTCGGTATGGAATTAACGACATGGGCCCAATGTTCATCAGAAAGTGTGTATGTTTTTGTGAGTGCATGTGTGTAAAAGAGTATCATTTGGAAACGTGCCACAATTTTAATTATTGCATTTCCACTTTTCAGGTGACTCCTCTGGCAATTTTAAAGTTGGTAGGTAACTTTCTGATCTATTGATTTACACAACATAACAAAAAATTACATTGTCCAATTTTGGTTTCAATTAGTTACAAAAGAAATATACTTTGGTGAGTGTAAGAACAGTATAGAAATGTCGAGAGTAATCAGCAGCTTGAGCCGTGGACAGAATAATAATACATGAATATTGGGATAACTTACTTTGAGAAAAGCTAGAAAACAAAAGTGAGGAAGAGAAATAGACACCTATCCACGTAATAACATTTTTATCTTATAAATGTAAAGTTAATGAAGAATAGGCGGGATATCCTGATAACAGAAGGAAGAAAAGTAATATTACAAAAATTGAGACTGAAGAAAACGTTACAAAATAAAATCAAGATTAGACAGGCAAAGCACTTAGACCAGGAAGACAGAGGAGGAGACGATACGTACAAGAGTAAGCCATTATAACATATAGGTAGAAAACAAGAAGAGCTGACTGAGAAAAGCCTGTATCGATAAAGACATGGGTGTCAGAGAGTCAAAATAGCCGGCGTGTAATGTCGGATGTGATCGTACTTTATGATAGCGTCGTCCAAAATCGTATCTGCAACAAATCCGAGAAGGCCACCCTGCTAGTAAAATTACGATATGCTACTTATAAAGTCATTTAAATGACAAAAGATTTGGTTTAATATTTATAGTGCCACTAGGAAAAGAGTGCAGTGGAAATGTGATTTTTGAGGAAAATGCACAGAATACCATGAAAAGACAGATAAATCAATCAGCAAGCCCCATGAGAAACAAATAAATACCGTAAACTGATAAGATAAATTAGACCAAGACAGTCAACATTTTTGGACACATTAATAGAAGAAATCGAATTGAGGAATTTGTGACAACTGGCAAGATTAAGCGGAAAAGAACAAGGAGAAAGCAGAGAAATTAATATCCGGATGGCTTGGCCATGTGGCATGGTCGAGACAAGAACACAGAGTTAATCCACGACTCTGGTGATCGTGTGAGATGCCGAAACATGACCGCCCACGCTTATCAACATGGCACATGATAATGATGACGACGATAATGATGACGACAATGATGATGATGATGAGGAGAACAGATGAACCCAAGTTTGAAAGCTAGGGGTCTAGGGATACATATTCTTCTGATGGCATAGTGCTTGTAACAGGCAAGGAAAATGAAATGTAAGAACTAATAGGTATCGTAGCCACATAGAGTGAGAAAAACAGACTGCAATTAAACACAAAAACTAAATATATTAGAGTGAATAGTGACAAAAAACGGGACTGCACAGAAACAAGTAGATATACTCAATTGTTAAGAGTCAATATAAACGAAGCAAAGATGGCACTCCCTTAAATGAAGAAACGTTTGTGTAACTACTCTGTGCAAAGTTTTAGGATGTTATATACTACCCATAGTACTGCGTGGTTGTGAATCATGGTCACTGAAAGAAAAATATAGAATGATAATGGGGCTCATACAGATGCGGTTTCTACGTACAAGTCCCATGGAAAACTAATATCTGGCAAATAGAAAGAAAGTTAGTTGCATATCCTTTATGGACGTAGCAGCAACCCCAGCATTTTTTATTTGAGTTGTTCGTGATGCCTGGGCAAGTTTACCTTCAGTAGTTTGCCATTGCATTCTCAACGACAGGCACCCATACCAATTCATAAAAAAACCAACACAGCTGTGTTTTGAACGCGGGTATGCGGAATTAAGAACTGTGTCCGTAACCTCTTAGCCACGGAGCCGGTCTGGCAAATAACCTGTTCAAAATAAAATTACCTATATGAGAATACGACAAGGGACATTTCTGACCATATATGAGACGAGAAAGTTCGGAAAAGATCGTGACACCCGAAAAAAACTGAGGGTGTTAAAGACAAAGGTCGACAGAAGGATAATTTCTGCACGGTATGACAGATTTACGGGGTAGACTGCCAATGATCTAATCTTTAAAAAAAATACACGTGGCACATGTTTGTGGACGAACGTGGTCGTCTATCCATCCATCCATCCATCATGTGCCATGCCGGTAAGCGTGGGCGGTCATGTTCTGCCATCTCACTCGATCACCAGAGTCGTGGATCAGCTCCGTGTTTCTGTCTCGACCATGCCACAAGGCCAAGCGATCCAGGTACTTGCTTCTAGGTCTTCCCCTTGGTCTGTTCCCCTCGATCTTACCAGTTGTCACCAAGTTCTCCAGATCATTCCTTCTCATAACATGCCCAAAAAATTGTGAGTGTCGACGTCTAATGTCTCTAATCAGTTTACTATCTTCATTTGTTTCTTGAAGAACTTGTTCATTAGTCTTTCTGGCTGTCCATGGTATTCTTTGCATTTTCCTCAGAAATGCAAAGTCGTCTATACCAGTCGCCAAGTTACGTTTGACGAATTTTCCTTCGGGATACTGTATTTTTCTTAGGAACAGTGCCGATTTGGTGTATTGAAGTTATCGTTAGCCTAGTCGGCAACAGGTCTAGGATGGAAGCTCTGACAGGCGGACAGTTAGTTCATTGCTTTGCTGATCCGTCACTTTCTACAGCCTGTCTTATTCCAGAGTATTGGTGTTATCTTTCCTCTGGAGTAAACTACACAGGCCGAGAGAGGGATCATGCTACATGGGCAACACATGGTCTTTAAATTCAGCCCAGGCTGTGTGCTACGGAGAGGTATAGCTCCATTGTACTAACTATCGCCGGTTATCAAGACGGAAAGGTGCCAGTAGTATATATATATATATATATATATATATATATATATATATATATATATATATATATATATATATATATATATGTGTGTGTGTGTGTGTGTGTGTGTGTATGTGTAACAACTCTAAATATTATCTGTTCTATTTATATCACAAATCATTACTCATTACTTAACTTGAACATAACATGAATACTATCTTTCCTTTCAGGTCGAAAGTAAAAAATACAAAGGTAATTTTCTGACTAGACTTGCAAACATGTAATAGATTCATTTTCGTTCCCGGGAGGGTAATGCAAATATGGTCCTGGGAAAGACCAATCGTCATTCGATGGAAGATGCGGTAAATATCACAACGACGCCTTATCTTCCCTGAACACTTCCTGGTACTCATTTAGGCTGCATCGTCCTGGTAACCCAAGTCAATTTAAACAAATGTCCTGCCTCTATGAGGATTCGAACACATGGCCACCGAGCCGACAGACAGGCGTGCCCGCTACTGCTCTACCTAGACTTCCATTACATATATCTGTTTCAGTTTAATGTTTTCCTTCTTCTCCTTTAGTCAATTGTATATCCTTTACAGGAAGTCACGATCTGCCCTATTATCGTTTGACTGTTTGTGATTATTTGGCAAGTTTACGTTCAGTTGTCTACCATTACTTTCTGTACTACTGGAACTAATACCATTGTATGAAAACCAACGTAAGGTGGTCTGCTTCTAAATATTCCGCAGCTGTGTTTCTTGCGTGGGACGCAGGATTACGAAGTGCATTCGTAACGGCTTTGCCACAGAGACGACTCTTCTCCTTTAGCTGTCATATAATCAAGACTTTCACTCTAAAATTGCCTGTTTAGGTTGACAGTCACTCTTAAGCTTTTATCGTTTCCATAACGTTTTCTTTCTCTGGATATGGAAATCTATTTTTTAACGTTCGATCGCTATGAACCCAAACGTAGTTATCACATTTCTAGTGCACTGGATTGACTTTTACGTGTAGGTTACCTTTCCCTATAACCAGTATCCTTCTCCATCTGGCCAACCCACTCCGACTGCAGAGGTACTTGTAATATACGTCCCAAAGTCAAGGACGAGAAGTCAACATTTTAGTCCAAGTGACCGGTGTAGGAGTTGAACTTGTTACCTCCGCATCAGCACAACACAAGTTTAAGAACGAACGCGTTTATCCATTCGGCCTTGCTAACCTCCTGGAAAATCCACGTGGCTGTGACCATTTCGTGAATACGACAGTTCGTGAACATGTCGCACCGCTCGCACACCACCTTTGCGTGGAGATACATTTGTTCTCTTACTTGAAGTTGTGTGTCTCTGCTTTGAGATTGATTGAGCAATTCTCAGAGATCACTGAGATAATGAGTTCTTGCCCGTTTTGATATTGTATGTTGTACTGATCCATCTATATAGATGTTTGTTTCTGCGATACACGGTAACACGACGTGTCTTCTCTGTTATCTGCGTATCTGTGTTCCTCACTGCTGACAGCCACCTCTGGAACTCTTGTTTTTCTCACTTCATTGGTCTGAGCTGCGAGTCGTAATGGCTTCTGTCTTCATCTGTCCAAGGGTTGATATACTGAAGGCACAATAATTCTGCTGTTTTCTAACTATGCTTCACTGGAGTATACTTCAGCTACATCCATTAATCATCATCACCATCACCATCACCATCATCACCATCACATTCACCACCACCACCACCACCACCACCACCACTACCACGACGACGACGACGACGACTTCGACGACGACGACGACGATGACGACGACGACGACGTTCCACTTCTGGTGTCATGTTTCGTGGGGAGGAATAATTTGCGCTCCAGCGCCCGATGGGCGGCACTGGATAGTGCCATTCCGTGTGATTGTACAATGTATTTGATGTCGTCAATCCATTTTCTTCTTGGACGTCCTCTTGATCTCTTCGCAGATGATCTTTGATGTAAGACCAGTGACGGTAGTTCCTGGTGTTGCATTCTAACGACATGGCCAAACCACTTGATCTTCTGTCTTTCAATAAATGTGGCACAAGGTGTTGATCTCACTGTCTGTAATTCTCTCATGTATTGCGGATATTGTCTCTCTTGTGGTAATCTAACATCTTCTCTACGCCAGGAAATACAGTCTTGTTATTGTTTTAACTACATGTAAAGAAACTGTATCATCGGTCCAGAACTAATTTTATCATTCTAGTTTTGCTCTTTCAGTTCTCTACGGAATTTGATTTTGCGACAGCTGATCAGGCTTGTAATGTGTATTCGACTGCGACCCGGATAGTTTCTTGACATAACTGCTTTAATCTTTAAATGCAGTTTCACAATTCCCCGTGTCAAAGGTTCCAAATTATCAGCTGGCGATATGGAAATAATCGCTGTTCGTTGATTTCAATTATATGAGAGTCGACCTTTCGTAAATTAACGGCAAACTTTTTTTTTTTTTTTTTTTTTTTTTTTTTTTTTGCGTATCCTTTTACAGGACTTAGCTGTCAACAGCAGCATCTTTCAGCTGTCTGTTGATCTCTTGGCAAGATTACGCTCAGTAGTTTGCCATTGCTTTCTGAGCGACCGGCTCAGTATCCGCAAGTCACGAGCGGGGGTCGAACCACCTCAGTTCTCGCTCCGCTGCGAGACTCTGCGTGATAAACGGGATTACAGAGAGAAAGTGTTGTAACCCCACAGCCAGAGAGACCGGCAACGGCAAACTACTGAAAGTAAAATTGCCGAGTAAATCATAAACAACCAATAAATGATCGGGTTGATTTAACAGCTTGTAAATGACATGCAAATAACTTTATTCAGCTAAAACTAGAGGCAATATATAATACTTGCGGATACAGTGTTGTGTTTGTTGATATAATTCTTTAATGCAAAATACATAATTACATTCCTCTAACCAGTGACCTAATTCCGGGAGGCTGACGATGGGTGGCAAATAGACACGACAAGTTCATGTCAATCACGTGAAAGAGTCAAGAAAGACAGAGCCACTTTACTGGACCTTCCCACAGCTGCTCCCGGAAATAGAGACAACGCGTACTGGACACAATTCCCATTTTAGTTTTTTTTCTGTAATAATTTTATTTAAGTTTTGTCTTGCCAACGTCGAATAATATTTGCGTTTCCTGCGAACTGCTGCTGTTTTCGTTCTATGTCTTCTTTTAAAACAAGAACACAATAAAATAGCTTGTCCTTAGCAAACAATTTGTTCCATCTTATTTAAATACTCAGGAAAATTGTGTGTTTCATTTATCGTTTGAGATTTTTTAAAGGCCAAAAGAGGTTAAAATCAAGATGATCGACTTAATTGCACCGAGTTCTACCCCATATAATTTAATTTTAATGTGATAATTTTCCCTGAAGCAGAAACCTGATAAGCGTCTGTGATTTGATTGGACCATCACATTATTTAGCCATGAGTGCACAGATGAATAGGTCGTCGGTCTTTTTTTTCACTTTGGAATTGATAAAAACAAGGTATCAAACACCCTGTGTTCGTCATCTCCACAGTGAGGACGTTCGACACCTTGTGTATAAAGTATCAAGGTATTATTCCACTTTGGAGATGATGAACAAAAGGTGTCGAACGCCCTCACTGTAGAGATGAAGAACACGGGGTGTCGAACATCCTCACTGTGGATATGACGAACGCAAGGTGTTCAACGGACTCACTGTAGAGATGACGTACACAAAGTGTCGAACGTCTTCACTGTTCAGATGACGAACACCAGGTGTTCAACGGACTCACTGTGGATATGAAGAACGCAAGGTGTTCAACGGACTCACTGTGGATATGAAGAACGCAAGGTGTTCAACGGACTCACTGTAGAGATGACGTACACAAAGTGTCGAACGTCTTCACTGTTCAGATGACGAACACCAGGTGTTCAACGTCCTCACTGTGGGGATGAAGAACGCAAGGTGTTCAAAGGACTCACTGTGGAGATGACGAACACAAAGTGTCGAACGCACGCCCCGACCGCGCTTATTACATTATCAGGATAGCTCCTTATCGACTACGCCTACACTTCTGCTTGCTATTCAGTATGGCTGGGACTGACTTCTGCAGAGCGGCCTGCTGAAAGCACAGAACGTGAACTCACTAGCTCAGGCGACGACCCCCTTTATTCTCCCACAAAGTTACTGGTGAACTGAACGCAGGAGCCAGGAAGCGAACCAGCTACATAGGGAATTACCGTGGCCAAGTGCTTACGCCACCTGCCTCGCTCACTGAAGGTTGAGGGTTCGATTCCGGCCTGCGTCGTTTGGTTCACGAGTGGAATTTTGTCGGAGACCTCTGGGGTTCGTCGCTGGAGCTACGGAGTTAGTGCTTTGTGCTATGCTTTCGGCAGGCCACCACGCGGAAAGGGGAGGCCACTCTGCCAAAAGAGAGTCATATGGGATAAACCCGGTGCAATAAAGTCGACACTCTTACTTTCTTAACCCCCTTTTTTAAACTAAACCTACGACTTTCGTAGTGCAAGCTACAGGGTGTATTTTTAATGACTGTGCAGTGTTTGAAAATATTGCCGGTCCAAGTGTTGTATTTACTTATTATGTTGCATGAACTTTACAGAAGGTGAATAAAAAACTTGGACCGGCAATATTTTCAAACACTGCACAGTAATTAAAAATACACCCTATATGTTGCTTGTCGAGCTCCGTGGCGGAGGTCAAGCGGACGCGATTCGTGAGGCTGCTTACCTGCGTTCGAAACACCGCTGCGATCGATTTGGCAGCAGACGGTGTCGTGCTGGGTTTTAATGTGTAGGTATGAGAGCCGGTCGTTCAGAAAGCAATGGCAAACTATTGAACGTAAACTTGCCAAGACATCAACAACAGCAGTAATATGCTGGGGTTGACAGCGATGTCCTGTGAATAGAAAAAAACGTGGCTTAACCAAATCGTTAAATTAAAAAAAAAAAAAACCAAATTTAGTCGTAAGTTACGTTTTACATTATTAGTTCAGTTAAGTTGAACTTTGTAGCACAGAAAAGAAACATTGCTAAGTCGTAAATGGAATCAACGTAGAACCTATTTTATTTCACCGGATATGGGCAAACAGTATAAGTGTCATGTATTATTTAATTGTGTTGTGGACCTGAAGCGGATGATGTATATTTTCTAGAAACGTGGTTAAAATTTGGGTTTTCTCATTGTGACTGAATCAGGCGGATGTTCTCCATTACATATACAGGAAATTGAGAACAGAAGCAGTGCATAACGTTTGTGAACAAAATAATCATTTTGCATACATCTTATACAGAACTCTTGTTGTACGCATACGCCATACACAGGACAACCGTTATACATATGCGTCGCATACAAGACAGTCGCCTTGTATATGTATTACACACTGTACAATCGTTTCATATATATTGGAGTGACACGATGCGTTGTGCATATTTTTAATTCAGTAGTACAGTTACTCTTTTTTATCATTAGCACTCCTGCCTATTTTTGTACATTAAAAACATCAAAGTAAATCAGCATGTATCATAGATGCCATTTATTCTAGTCTTAAGTTCTTAAATAGACAAAATAATACGAACAACAGCCTAGTACACATTTCTAACACGTCATCAAACAATGATGATACAGAAACCAGTCTAACATTCTAGTATCTAGTCCCCCAGAATTCGTTGAACGCTTCATTCTTCATATGGAACTTAGGCATTCGGAAACATATTTGCTGTGTGTCGGCTCCAGACGGATGGTGTGTCAAACATCTATTATGCATCACCCTAGTTTCGCAGCTCACCTAGTCATAAAATGTGTACGTAATTCATGTCTTATTACCAAATCATAGCGCTCACAAGTACTCACAGCCCACGCATAGGTGCTTCAAACACGACCCCGTATTGATCCTTACCCAAACAGTCACAAAAATCATGATCGATAAGATGTCAAGTGTCGTAATATGAACCATGTTAAGAAGTCAATTTAAATCACAGTGTCAGACAAGAATGAACAGTCACCTAATTTATTTTCCTTACTCAGTGAGCAAATAATACCACTTTATTATTTGGTTGTTTCGGGATTTGAAATTTAAATATTGAGCACAACACACTACTGGCAATGCTGATCGTATTCTGGTATGAACCTAAGGCCCATCCACGTCAACACGGAAGCACTATACTCGAGTTTCGCTCTTGTTTGAGCTCGTCAGTAGTGCATATCCCTGACCGGATCCGGAAACAAGTCCCGGATCACGCGTGTGAAGCGGGCGTGTAACCACGCGGCACACACTGGACACACCAAATTATCACAACAGAATACCACAACGTTACCCATCGTAGGCTATGCTCAAGATTGCCCAATCGCCGCGACTGACATCCGTCAATCGATGGGACCCGAACGATCAGGACTTCTCACTGGCAAGGAACACCAGGCCTCCTAAAATCCAGTGAGCAATAATCAGATTGATTATTTGGTTGTTTTTGGATTTGAAATATAAATATTGAGCACAACCCACTTCTGGCAATGCTGATCGTATGTGTGAACCTAAGGCCCATCCACGTCAACACGGAAGCACTATACTCGAGTTTCGCTCTTGTTTGAGCTCGTAAGTAGTGCATATCCCTGACCGGATCCGGAAAAAAGTCCCGGATCCGGAAACAAGTCCCCATTTCATAAGAGCCCATACCCATTAAGAGGGGCATATGGATAATATGGGAAGGACATGGACGTAGCTGCATTGATAGATAAGGATTGGAGTGAGATGAGAGAAATAACGGCTCCAACAGGATATAACAACATGAAATAAAAACAATTAGGTATGTACAACTCCTGCGATAAAGTGAGAGATACTAAACACAAACATGGTGTACATACCTTACAACGGTAGGGCAAACGTAAATCACAGGGGAATAAAATCAATGATGGTATCCACAAAAATAATAAAATAAAAATAAGTATACTAAGACATAATAAATCAACGTTTCGATTATAATAATCTTCCTCAGGAACAACACAAACAGATCTAAAAAAAAAAAAAAAACACAAAAAACACACACCTGAAATTAGAAAAAATTAATGACATTAAAACACACAAAGTAAAAGTCTAGGTATGGCCCGTTGCTTGGCCATTACACATCCTCTGTTGTTAGGAAGGCGGGTCAGAAGTTCAGTTGTGAAAGGTATTAAGTAAGAAAATGTGGAGCCGAAGGTGTGGAGACATTTATATATGGATATATAGAGGGCAGACAACAGAAGTTTATATAGTGACATCTACTTGTGGGAATAAATACTGCTGTACCTCTTTCGCGGGAGCTACACGTAGCCAACTGTTTTTATTTCATACTGGAGTGAGACTGTTTAGAGCTAATGTCCCAATGGTGGATGGGGGGCGAAACAAGAAGGAGAATACTCTCATGTTTTGGGAGTAATATATTATCTTCACTGAGATCAAGAACAGAATAGGATAAGCAAATCCTGCATTCTATCAAATGAAAAACATTTTGTACAATAAGTCATTATCCTTGACAGTTAGAAAAAAAGTTCGTGCATGTTACATTGAACGAGCTTTAACATACGCTGTGAATCCTGGACAATTAGTAAACAGGCGACAAAATCACTGGAAGCCGTGGAGATGTGGTTTTATAGAAGAACGCTTAAAATTAATAGGATTAAACGAACGAACGAACGAACTTTATTTTCGAAGGGTAACAAATTTGGCACGCAGGCCTGTCTTACATTCGGCCCTTCCAATCACTCATCTTTCGTTCATCAGTGAATAGTGCATTCACATAGGAAAAAAACATTGTCAAACGAATGTTGTAAGCATAAACAATGCATGCTACCATGTTATGAGACAAATCCCCCACCCATCCCCTATCCATCCGCGTGTCCCCCACACACACATCTACCACCCAACCACACACATACCCACAGGCACATACATGACCCCATCCATCCACACATCCCCCAACCCACATATCCCACACACACCCCGACATACATCATCTCCCCACCCACCACACATCCCCACACACATCCCCCACCCACCCACACACAAACCCAGCCATGCATGCAGCCACCCACCCATACCCACTCACACATCCCCCCACCTTCACATATCTCCCCACCCACACGCACACATCCTCCACCCATCCCATAACCTACCAACACTCACCCACCCACATATCCTCCACCACCCACCCACACATCCCCAACCACCCAGCCAAACACGCATCCCCAACCACATATACAACACCCACACACACATATTCCCACCAACTCTTACCCACACACAAAACCCGCACCCACCCACACATCCCCCACTGAGCCCAAATGAGGAATCAGGAAGTTTAAAGGGAAACTGAATCGCAAAGACAACTTATCACAAATACCGGAAAGTGGCAGTCATCGTGTTGTGGCCACGCAATGAGAAGACAAAAACTAGAACATGTTGTGACAACCGGAAAGATTTGCGGAAAGAGAGAAAGGGGAAGACAGTGTTAGAAGATTCTTAACAGTCTTGTGCCATGGCGTTGAAGGAAGTCAACACACGAATTGATCAATAACGTCGGAGATCGTAATTTGTGAAGAGGTATGATCGCCTACGCCACCCAGCAAGGCACTGGATGATGATATTATCTCGTGCATAACGACAAGAATGTTGAAATGTTGAATAGCGATACAGAAAACACAGCTTTAGTGCGCAATCTCTATTTGTTCAGAATTACATGTTAGTTTCATAACTAGTGTAACCCACGTTAGCGCAGACAGGAATGTTTGTAACAAAACTGACGTCTGCTCACAGGTCGACCTAACCTTAAATGTGTACCAGAATGTGTTCTGGAAAGTAAAGATGGACGTGACACTGACTAAATTAGTCATCGAATGCCGATGGTCTGTTAAGTATGGAGCTCACACTAAACACTATATACTGCATAACATTCGGGTGGTGTTGACTGTTTGTTCTATGTTCAATCTTTGTAAACTTAGAGAATGTTTGATGGTAGAATACCAAAGGGCAATTTCTTGGTGGGTTACAGATAGGTAAAGATCTCGGGGTCGACCTCTACTACTGTACACAGATGTGTGTAAGCGGGGCATGCATTGATTTTGCACATTGGAAGCAAGTCGCTGCCGAACGCATTGCAAGGAGGGAGAAGATCAGGAATGCAATAAAGACAAAGGAGACAATTATTGCAGATAGGTCACACACTGAGAATGTGAGACGTCAGATGTTGCGAGATGGTGGAAATGACCTTGTGTTCACATGTATCCATTGAGGACGATCATTACCGCTCGAATTGGTTTGTTAGGCGCATTCGCTACCGCCGCATCAAATTACAGTCTGTCAAGACGGCAAAGCCAATTCTATAAACTGTAGAATATATAAGCCTCAAAATGCAGAGAATAGTCATTTACATATTGTTATTCTGGTGTATGTCTATTGGTGTAGTGTGTATTATGCAAGGATGTAATGGATGTGTACACCTGGCCTGTTACTTGCTACAGGAACCCCTTTGCTGTTGCTGCAGGCGAGTGCCCTTTACTGTGTGATGTATCCGGTGCTGTATCCTGTGGGCGGCAGCCTGTTTGCAGTTGCCTGTTTGTTGTTGACCCTTGGCTGATTCCGGGGAGCCTGTTTGCAGTTGGTCCTTTGCTGGGGGTTGTGGACTAGTGGCCGTGTGTTGTGACTCTAGAGAGTGCCAAATTCCACGTGGCCAATGACTACTGAACCTTACCAGGCTCAAGTCCTGAGGCTCTAGGAGGCATCATACAGGTTCAGGTGAATGTGTCTTACCACCTCGGTCTACACACTGACACTGGATACTACACTGACATACCTATGTGGCATGATGAGAAACTCATGATCCTGAAAAGTGCTTTCAGTTTCAACAGCAACTTGAAGACACTTTCACTGATACACCAGAAAATTGTACAGTAAATGAAAAGTGGGGTCAAATTAAGGAAACCCTTTATAAAACTGCCGTAGGGGTTTACGGCACTGTGGATCATAAGAGGCAGGACTGGTTTGCGGCCAACAGCGAGACTCTGCAGCCCTTGATTGATAAGAAGAAAAAAGCTCTCTTAAGAAACAAGGAAAGACCAACGCGTAACACTCTGAGTGAGCTTAGGCAAGCTAGGAAGGATGTGCAAAAGGCTGCCAGGCAGTGTGCAAATGATTATTGGATCAAGTTATGTGAGTCCATTCAAATCGCAAATGATAAGGGAGACATAAGAAGCATGTATGAAGGAATAAAGAAAGCCTGTGGTCCAGTGATCAAAAGAAGTGCACCATTGAAAACCTTGACTGGAGAAATCATTACTGATAAGAAACAGCAGATGGACAGATGGGTAGAGCACTATTTGGAGCTTTACTCAAGTGAGACCAAACTAGCGGATGATGCCCTCAACGCCATAGAGGCTCTACCAACTCTTGACCACCTGGACACACTTCCCACCATAACAGAAGTTAAGTGTGCTATAAATGAACTTGCATCTGGCAAGGCTCCATGTAAGGATGGGATTCCAATAGAGGTTATCAGGAGTGGGCAAGACACACTCACTATACAGATCCACCAGCTAATAGAGCTATGCTGGCATGAAGGACAAGTCCCACAGGATTTCAAAGATTCAAGCATCATAACACTGTACAAGAACAAGGGCGATCGGAGCGACTGCAACAACTATAGGGGTATCTCACTTCTGTGTATTGTTGGAAAAGTATTTGCCAGAATTGTTCTGCGCAGACTTCAAGTCCTAGGAGATCAAGTCTACCCCGAATCACAGTGTGGCTTTCGACAGAACCGGTCTACCACTGATATGATATTCTCATTGCGACAAATGCAAGAAAAATGCCGTGAACAGAATCAACCACTGTTTATTGCCTTCATCGACCTCACAAAGGCATTTGATTTGGTCAGTCGTGAGGGTCTGTTCAAGGCACTAAAGAAGATTGGCTGCCCACCAACTCTTCTGTCCATTGTGGAATCGTTCCACACAGGCATGAAGGGTATAATCAAGTTTGATGGTGCAATTTCTGAAGAATTTGAAATCAAGAGTGGAGTTAAGCAAGGTTGTGTACTAGCTCCCACCCTCTTTGGAATATACTTTTCACTTCTACTGAAATATGCATTTCGTGATCAGGATGGTGGTATATACATTCACTCACGCTCAGATGGCGGCCTCTACAATGCTCAGAGATTGAAGGCTAAGACCAAAATTAGGAGGGTACTGATCAGAGAGTTGCTTTTTGCAGATGATGTTGCAGTTACGACCCACTCTGAGGAAGAGTTGCAATGTCTACTATCTGCATTCTCCAATGCTTGTTCTGAATTTGGTTTAATAATTAGCAAAAAGAAGACACAGATTATGTCACAAGGTGCACATGGGGTACCATCAATCTTTATTGACGACGCCGAACTAGAGATAGTAGACCATTTTACATATCTAGGATCAGTGGTAAATAGCAAATTATCCCTAGATCAGGAAATCAACATCCGGATTGGTAAGGCAGCAACAACAATGAACAGGTTAAGAAAAAGAGTCTGGGAGAACAGGAAGCTTACTGCCAAAACAAAAGTCCTTGTCTATCAAGCCTGTGTCCTTAGTACTCTTCTCTATGGCAGTGAAAACTGGACAACTTACTCACACCAAGAGAACAACTTAAACAGCTTTCATATGCGGTGTCTGCGAAGAATTCTTGGTATTAAGTGGCAAGACAAAATCAGAAATACTGAAGTATTGGAAAGATCAGGTTGTGTGACAGTTTATTCCATGCTCAGTCTTCGTAGACTTAGATGGATAGGACATCTTAGGAGGGTGGATGATGGTAGAATACCAAAGGATATCTTTTTTGGTGAATTACAGATGGGTAAGAGATCTCAGGGTCGGCCTCTACTACGATACAAAGATGTGTGTAAGCGGGACATGATTGATACAGGCATTGATAATGCACATTGGGAGCAAGTCGCCGCTGAGCGTGTTGCATGGAGGGCAAATATCAGAAATGGAATAAAGTCAAAGGAGAAAATTATTGCAGAAAAGTCACACACCAAGCGTTTGAGACGTAAGATGGTGCATGATGGTGGAAATGACCACGTGTTCACATGCACCCACTGTGAACGTACATTTACAGCGCAAATTGGCCTTATCAGTCACACTCACTACCGCCATAATTAAAAGTTATTATGCCTTTTTAAAGCACAAACTATCGTCTGTCAAGACGGCAAGGTGCCAATGATGATGATGAGAATGTCAAGCAGACTGCTCGCACCCAATTGACTGTTCATAGCTGTATGTCCGTCTGTAGGTTTGTTCGTCTGTGTGTTCGAGTCTGAATCTCCAATAAAGATTCTAGATTCGCCTTTTATAAGGTTGTCCTCTTATAGTCAGTTAGGTGTCTTCGTGTATCAACCGTCTTCATATGGGTAATGTCATCCGTGAACCGTCCTGGGGACAATCTAGTAAAAGGGAAGGCAGAAGGTAATCACGAACCCCAATTAAAATATATCGGCAACCACCGAGAATCAGGCCGGTGTTGTCACAAGATATAAAACATAGAACATAAAAAGAGTAGATGAAGGATAATGAAGTTGCAGTATTCCAGGACAGATCAAGAGTTCGTCACAATCAGGGTAGAGCTGACATCCTTGGGCAGTTCACAGAATGTCTAGCCGTCTGTAGTCTGGAAACGCTCACGGGCTTCTCTCGGGCTTCCTTCCCAGTGTTGAAATAACAGCATACGAGAAATAAATCCACAGGCACACACGACATTGGCACTCACAGAAATACAACACAAATTGGAACCTGCCTGTTTGGAGGATGTATGTGTGGGTGGTGAGGATGTTTGTAGGTGGGGGGAGTGTGGGTGGGTGGGGAGATGTGTATGTGGGTGAGGGATGTTTGGGCGGGGATGTGTATGAGGAATGCATGTGGGGGATGTGTGTGTGTGTGAGGGGAATGTGTTTATGGGGGAGTTTTGTGTGGTAGGGGAGATGTATGAGAGGTGGGGGAGGTGTGGGATATGAAGGTGGATGACGGATGTATGTGAGGATGGGGGATGTGTGTTTGGCTTGGTGGTTGGGGTGTGTGTGGGTGGGAGGGTAGATGAGAGATGCAGATGTTGATGGGCGGGTGGGTGATGTGTGGGTGTGAGTGGTTGATGGATGAGTACGTGAGTGGGTGGATGTGTGTGAGAGATGAGTGTATGGTTGGGGGATGTGTGTGTTTGTGGGAAGATTTGCGTGAGCGGCGGATGTGTGTGGGTGGGGTATATGCGGGTGGTGGGGTGTGTGTGGGTGGGAGGTGTGTGTTTTTTGGGTGTTTATGGGTAGGGTAGCGGTGTAGGGGTGCCCCTTATCAAAGGAGAAGTAAGGTGCCTCCTTCCCTCAGCTAGCCTACGGGACACCCTTGGGCAAGGTGGAGTACCCGTTTAGTCCCTCCCCCCCATCAACAGGGTAACGTGAAGCCATGGGAGCAGGTGGTGAATTAGACTTGGGAGCAGCCGACAGATAGTTGTTGGTTATAGTTTCAAGTTAGTGACGGTGGACAGAGGATCTTTCAGTAGAGACAATGGCTACGGACATCCGATCAGTATGGTCATTGCCAGGAAGGAAGAATGGTAGACTTCCCTCCTTATTGATTCCCGGGCAGAGGAGGCTCGTCAGCCTTGGTTGGTATCTCTTCTAAGAGAGGGAACTCTAAATCTCAAACCTCCGCTGCCTTGCGGGTATACCCATATAGGAAAGGCTTCGGGAGTAAACCCTGAGGACAAATCCGGAGATGGAGTCCCTAAGGCAGTTCCATGTTGTAAACAACATAGTTCTGGCAACTCCTGCGACGGCACCGTTGCCAAGTTGCATTGGCTACTGCCTTTCCCTTGGTCAACATCGGCGACGTGGAGAGGGGGAACTTGCTACTGGGCAACAGCTGGTTCTCCGATTTCCATTGCCAAGGCTTGTGCCCTGAAGAGGTCACTTCAGCACCGCGTAAAGCGGTGACACAACACGGGAAACAGCATTTGCCGGTTATAAGTCTTAATGCTCGATTGGCGTAGAGCAAGGCGCCAGGGGCTACTTCCGACGTTGGGAGAGATCATCGGATCTCACCAGACAGCTACCGCCCGCCTAAGCTGGGCATCCCCCAGTCAATAAGGTGTTGTCTCGCCACGGTTCATCTGCTCCTGAGGATGTGTGGAGCTTAGGGGAAAATCCTGACACATGGACCGCAATCTATACACCTAGCAACAAGAAAAAAACAATACAACCGGCCCTAAGGCTGGGAACATGGAACGTAAGAACCATGACCCCTGGCATCTCAGACGATCTAAACGAGATTGTGGATGCCCGCAAAACTGCAGTGATAAACAACAAACTACTAAGACTGGGGATAGACATTGTCGCCCTGCAAGAGACCAGACTCCAAGAATCTGGAAGCATCAAGGAGAGGGACTTCACTTTCTACTGGCATGGCAAGCCGTGCGGAGAGACCAGGGAGCATGGAGTTGGCTTCGCTATCAGAAACAAGCTGCTTAATTCCATCATACCACCAAGTGTGGCACTGAAAGAATACTGAAGCTCCAACTCCAGACAGAGGCAGGCCCAGTTAGTATTATAAGCGTTTACGCCCCAACACTAACTGCAGAATAAAGAATCTAAAGACAAGTTCTATGACGACCTTAGCAAAGAAGTCAGTGAAACACCAGAGAAACAACATCTTTTTATCCTGGGGGATTTCAATGCCAGGGTTGGCTCCGACCACAAATCTTGGCCTTCATGTCTAGGACAGTTTGGCGTTGGGAAGATCGATGACAATGGACAACGTCTCTTGGAATTCTGCAACCACCATAATCTGTGCGTGACCAACACCTTCTTTGACACGAAACCTCAACACAAGGTGTCATGGAGGAACCCCAGATAAAAGAACTGGCACCAACTCGACCTGGTGCTTACTAAACGCAGCGACACCGACCATTCACTCGTCTCCAGCAAGGTGAAGATAAAGCCCAAGAGAATCTACAGAAGCCGAACAGAAGGAAGACCACGCATTGACACCAGCGGCACCCAAAATAAGGAGAAGGTCAACAAATTCATGCAGGCTCTAGCTGATACTCTGCCTGGCCCCACAAACGGAAATTCCACCGAGAGATGGAGTCATTTTCGCGACACCATCTACAATACAGCACTATCAACATTTGGCAAGAAGCAAACTAAGTCAACCGACTGGTTTGAAGCACACTCTGAAGAGATGCTCCCAGTCCTGGAGATAAAGAGACATGCATTCTCAATGTATAAAACATCACCTTCAGAGAAAACACTGCAGGCATTGCGAACGGCCAGAAATAGAGTACAACAGATGGCAAGAAGATGTGCGAACAGGTACTGGCTACAGCTCTCTGCTCAAATTCAAACTTGTGCAGACACTGGAAATAGAAGAGGAATGTACGAGGGCATCAAGCAAGCTGTCGGTCCATCAAAAACTACGATGGCCCCTTTACGATCAACTGAGGGGGTAATCATAAAAGATCGAGCGAAACAAATGGATCGCTGGGTAGAACACTACTCAGAGCTATACTCAGTGGATAACACTGTCAGCGAAGAAGCTCTGGAAGCCATCGATCAACAGTCTGCCATGCATGCCCTGGATAACGAACCTTGCCTCACTGAAATCAGCGACGCACTAGACTCTCTAAAATCCGGCAAGGCACCTGGAAAAGATAGTATTCCACCTTAAATTTTAAAATGTGGCAAAGAAACAATCATCCCAGAACTGTATGCAATATTTCAGCTCTGCTGGAAAGAAAAATCAATACCACAAGATATGAAAGACGCAAACATCGTTACCCTTTATAAAAACAAAGGCGACAGAAGCGACTGCAACAACTATCGCGGCATTTCCCTACTCAGCATTACAGGCAAGATTTTTGCCAGAGTAATCCTTAAAAGATTACACATTCTTGCTGAAAGAATCCACCCCGAATCGCAGTGCGGATTTAGCCACAACAGGTCCACCATCGATATGATTTTCTCACTCTCGCAGCTCCAAGAAAAGTGCAGAGAACAGAGGAAGCCATTATATATTGCCTTCATCGACCTCACAAAGGCATTTGACCTCGTGAGCAAAAGCGGCCTTTTTAAGGTCCTTGAAAAGGTTGGATGTCCACCCACCTTTCTTAGTCTCGTGAAATCATTCCACGAAAACATGCAGGGGACCATTTTATTTGACGGCTCAACATCCCAGTCATTCAGCATCAGCAGCGGAGTAAAGCAGGGTTGCGTGCTTGCTCCTATACTCTTTGGTATCTTCTTCGCTGTTCTCTTAAGGCAGGCATTTGGGACTGCCACTGAAGGCATATACCTCCACACAAGATCTGATGGCAAACTTTTTACTCTACTCATACAGCAGAAGATCTCCAAAGGCTCATAGATCGTTTAGCAGCCGCCTGCAAAGACTTTGGGCTCACCATTAGCCTAAATAAAACACAGGTGATGGAACAAGATGCTGGTGCGCCTCAATCAATCAAAATTTCTAATTACGAATTGAAGGTCGTCCACGAGTTTGTGTATTTGGGGTCGACAATATCAGATAATCTTTCATCAGAAATCGACAGACGCATTGAAAAGGCAGCCACAACATTTTCCAGGCTAGCTAAAAGAGTTTGGGAGAATAATAGACTAACAGAGCGTACAAAAGCTCAAGTATATAAAGCTTGTGTTGTTAGCACACTACTCTATGGGTCTGAATCCTGGACCCTGTACTCAAGACAGGAAAGGAAGTTGAATTCTTTCCACATGAGATGTCTGAGACGTATCTTGGGCATAACATGGAAAGACCACATAACAAACAAACAGGTGCTTGAAAGAGCAGATATTACCACAGTGCACACCCTCCTCAAGCAGAGACGCCTCTGGTGGCTGGGCCACGTATCTCGAATGGAGGATGAACGTATTCCCAAAGATCTCCTTTACGGAGAACTAGCCACAGGAAAGAGGCCAACCGGAAGACCCCAAATGCGATAAAGAAATGTGTGTAAACAAGATATGAAAACCATCGGAATAGATCCAGACACGTGGGAGAGAGTTGCAACAGATAGATGCTCCTGGAGAAGAGATGTACGAAACGGACTGGTGCTCCTTGAGCGCATTCTGATTCAACAAACTGAGGATAGGCGGCACAGGCTCAAAGCGAAGTCACTTACTGCGGGACTTGCCTCGTCTTACAGATGCGGAAACTGTGACAGGGATTGTCACTCTCGCATTGGACTGTACAGTCACCAGCTGTGCTGCCAGGCACCTCCCAAGCGGCACAACTCTATAGTCCTTCAGGACTGAAAGAGGCCTACTATTGTTATTCTACCTCACAACTCGCCATGGATACGAGCTTCTTCAATTCAACTATTCACAGTGAAGAGTTCCCGAGGGCACACACCAATGGATCATTTGGAAGATCACTACGTCCTCAACTAAATCAGACAGATTGAGAGGTTGTTAACTCCCCCCCCCCCCACCAATTGGTGGTAAAGTAACAACTCTAAATAGATCGGACAATGATGCCACTTAAGAGGTTTATATATATATATATGGTAAGGGTTTGATATAACACATTGTCTAAGGGCATCCCTAGTGATATAGATAATCATTCCCAGTCAGCCCTTCAGAGGAATCCATATAATATGACTCAAGAACTCCCACTGTGAGAACTTTAGACTTAACGTTTAAGTTCCTACACAGAAATAGAAAACAAAAGGTTCCTCCATAAGGCTTATAGAGATCCTGGCAATTCGCCACAGCAACAGAGGAATTTATTCCCTCCTTAATAATGTTGACTATGTGCTGTCTACCAACCTTATATAGAACTCACATTATATGTATCAAAAGTGACACATGTCAATTGGACCCAATAATAGTTGACCAAAACATCTACAATGAAAGGTACTCAACACAGTTGAACAAAACATTCGCAATTAACTGTACTCAACAACAGCCGAACAAGACATTCACCATGAAATGTACCAACAACAGTTGAACAAGACATTCACCATGAAATGTGGGACGCTGGGGGTGTTTTCAAGGCACCAGGGCCAGGTTCTATACTGGTCAAGACCTACTAACACGTCCTAGTCGTGCGTCCTGGGCAACAGGTCCCTTCGGCGCCCTGGCTAACGTAGTAGGATCGCTGATTCTTCCGAAGCCGGAGAGATCTGCCTGCGTGGCGAGGAACCACCAGTCTGCACACCAATAAGCCAGACATGGGACAACGGATACTCACGCAAACCTCAGGTCCTGTATGAAATCACACTGGTGTTGGACAAAAGGATGTCTTCATCCGACATACAGGACTTCGCGCTGGAGTTCACAGCCAGTGAACACAAGCAAGCAAGCAGCCATGAAATGTACTCAACAACAGCTGAACAAGACATTCACCATGAAATGTACTCAATAACAGTTGAACATGACATTCACCATGAAATGTACTCAACAACAGTTGAACAAGACATTCATCATGAAATGTACTCAACAACAGCCTAACAAGACATTCACCATGATATGTACACAACAACAGTTTTTAACACCGCTCTTATATTGAGCAGACTGGAGGGGTCTAGTGAAGATGTAGATTCCACCTAGTGACATCATATACACTTCAACATTACATATTCATAGATAACACAATCAGTGAAAAAAAAACTCAGATACATCACCCCAACAAACTAATAGCCTCCCAACCTATTACAATGATAACTCTTCAATCACCAACAGCATTAACTACATCTATAAAACTCCTCTTCAACAACAATACTAAAATAAACCTTGTACTATCTCCTTTAGTAGTATGTGATGAGATTGAGAGGTTAAACATTCAAATTTTCGGAATTAGTGAACATCGCTGGAGCGGCAAGGGACATTTTACAACTGAAAATGGAAGTATTTTCATTTATTCTGGTAGAGACGTCGGAGGCCAGAGTGGAGTGGCATTTTGTTTAGATAAGACAACTGCAACATCTTTAATGGGATATAATTCAGTTAGTGATAGAATCCTCACTATTAGACTTAAAAGCCGTCCAAAAAACACAACTCTCATACAGATATATGCACCTACTTCAACAGCAGAGGAGGACGAAATTGAAGATTTTTACAACACACTACAAGACACATTAAATAAGATTGGTCATAATGATATAGCAATAATAATGGGAGATTTTTAATGCAAAAGTAGGTGCAGGAAGAGCTGAAAATGAGAGACACGTTTTAGGAAAATTTGGATTAGGAAATAGAAATGATGCAGGTGACAAGTTAATTGAATTGTGCACAGAAAATGAGTTAACGATAGCCAACACGCTTTTTAAACAACATCCAAGAAGACTCTTCACATGGAAGTCTCCAGACAGTATTACCAAAAATCAGATAGATTATATTTTAATACAAAGAAGATGGAGATCAAGCATAACATCTGCAAAAACCCTACGTAGTGCAGTCTGTAATAAGATCATCAGTTATTAGAAGCAGATCTGAAATTAAAACTCAAAAAGCTTACCCGAGGACCAAGGCCACTTCGTTTTGATCTCACAAAAATACCAGATGCATACAACGTAGATGTTAGGAATCGTTTTGGGGTCTTGATGTCTGTACAAGAGGAAATGACACCTGATGAACTGGCAGTACAAGCTAGAGATATCTTGATAACTGCAGCCAAAGATTTAATTCCGACCAAGAAAGGGCAACTTAAGCCATGGATTACATCAGACACATTAGAATTAATAAAACAACGAAGGGAACTGAAACAGAAAGGAGGTGAATCCGATAATACCAGTATGAAGTATAAATCTTTAACTCGAGAAATAAGAAAGAACACAAGAAAGGACAAAAATCAATACATACAAGATTGTTGTACCAGAATAGAGCAATATCATAAGACTGGAAGAGATGATGAAATGTTCAAATAAATGAAGTTATTGACAAGAAATGTTCAACCTCAATTGAATGTTATCTGTGACAAGATGGGAAATACCTTAACAGAATCTAGACAAATTCTAGAAAGATGGCAGGAGTACTGCAGTGGAATGTATGATATGAGTGACAGTGAGGATATGAATGAGATACATGAGCCAACGACAGCAGAGACAGAACCTGAACCCTCATTAGATGAAATTGCTTGGGCTATAAAGCACCTGAAGAATGATAAATCTCCTGGATGTGATGAGATACCAACTGAACTAATTAAAGCGGGAGGAGAAGAAAGCATACACTTATATCATGCATTATGTACAAAGATTTGGAAATATGGTATATGGCCAAAAGATTGGAAGAGAACTATCTTCATTCCAATACCAAAAAAGGGCAACCTGAAATTATGCAACCACTATAGAACTGTTGCCCTGATCAGTCATGCAAGTAAAATTCTACTAAAAGTCATAATGGCAAGACTTCGTAAGAAAATGGAAGAAGAGATTAACGTAGTTCAAGCTGGATTTAGACAAGGAAGAGGAACAAGAGATCACATATTCAACATGCGTTTAATAATAGAGAAGTGCAGAGAATTTAATATAAAGCTATACTCATGTTTTGTGGATTATTCAAAGGCATTTGACTGTGTACAGCATCAGAAACTTTGGGAAATCATGAGGACTATGGGCTTTCCATAACATGGAGTACATCTCATAAAAATGCTCTATCTAGACCAACAAGCAGCAGTTAGAATAGATGGCGAGGCATCAGATTGGTTTGACATCAAGCAAGGAGTCCGTCAGGGCTGCGTGCTGTCACCCTATTTGTTTAACCTGTACGTCGAAAATATAATGAGAAATGTAAGAGATGATATAAACAGGGAACTATATGATGCCCTAAATATCGGCGGTCATGACATACCGGAGATTCGATATGCTGATGATACAGGGTTACTATCCACAACACAGAATGGCATGGAAAACCTAATAGCCTCAACCCAATTGAATAGTGAAGATCACAACTTATATCTTAACATAGCAAAAACAAAAATAATGCATACAGATAAAACTACCATGGAGAAATAAATATACATTAATGGGGAAAAATTGGAGGTGGTGGAAAATTTTGAATATCTTGGGTCATTGATTACCATCAACGGGGACACAATGAAAGAAATTAAACGGCTACTATCAATTGCTCTTCAAAGACTAAAACAGCTGAATAAATTATGAATTGGGACAGACAGGACTACAAAAATTAGATTTTTAAGAGCATGCATCTTTCCCGTTGCAACATACGCCTGTGAGACATGGACACTTACTAAACAAGCTGAACAGCGCATAAACGCCTTTGAATATAAATGTTATAGACGAGTTCTAAAAATATTTTGGGTAAAGAAAAGAACAAATACATCCATACTTCAAGAGTTGAATATTGAAGATGGTTGGCTATTAAAGACGATAAAACAAAGAAAATTGAAATATTTTGGTCACTTGAAACGTCACGAAAGTTTGGAGAGAACAATAATGGAAGGGTATATGCCTGGGAAGAGAGGAAGAGGAAGGCCAAAGAGAAGATGGGTGCAGGATGTGGCGGATGATCTCGAGATGGGTGTATCAGACGCGGGACATCTTGCTTATGATCGAGAGGTTTTCCGGAAAGTTGTTATGGGAGCGAGGTTCTGCAAAGGACATGCTTCTGAATGAATGAACTATCTCCTTTAGTTGGCACTGGAGAAAGAGTTCTCATCTTCTGGGCAAAAGACAAGTTCATATACACTGCTCTGTTTTAATATTATCTTCCCCCTCTAATAAGCGATGTTAGGTAAAGTTTCCAGGTAGCAGCTTTCCTCATGATACATCCTCATCAAGTTAACTCTCTTCTGTGACACAGATTTTGAAGGAATAAAACTAAAATGAATCCTTAGCGGTGACGAGACTGCCTGTTGAAGCTGACGCCTGGGGTCATTCAACAAAGTTGAGCATCCACACTTCATGATTGCTGGAAGGCAAATTCTCGGTACGTTTTAACAAATACGTCCTGAAGACCAACCAGTAGTTTGAGACATAGATCAAAACCTTCTTACAGCATTCCACAACGCAAGTTCATCCCAACCAAGTTTCAGAATGGGAATAAAAGTTAACACTCGTTCCTGGACTGCAGCTAGTAATCCAATTGAAATAGACACTTTTCCCAAAATCCCCTTCCTCCAAAATAAGCCACACCTATTAATGAGCTGGATTAGATAGTTCCAAAGACGTGTAATTCGCACTGCGAGCGCTATCAAGACAAGTCCCTTACCAAGTCAAGAAGCCTGATACGGGGGAAAATGTCACGTTGCAAGAACACCAAGAAACACGCGGTATCCAAGATGTGCAGCGTGGGAGCCGACAAGAAGAAGAACGCGGAGAGCCTGCCGGCGAGCTGTAACAAAGAACCTGAAACTACAGCTACTACTGAAACCACCACGAGGGAGAAGATCGACAGCTCACCACAGACAAGACCCAAGACAGCAGAGAAGAAGGAGGAGAAAGACACCAGAGCCGGGAACATCGACTCAAAAACAGTCCGATGGGTTGTCAAGCGGATTCAAGTGGAACTGACAGACGAATAACTCCTGAAGCAGCTACGAGAAGAGAATCTACATATCCGATTCTTGAAGGCGGAACGGCTCCTCACCTACTCCATGATACCTACAACCTTGGCAGTGGTATCGTCGGAGGGCAGCGAAATGCCGACCACAGTATCAATCAGCAAGAAAATACAACAGCCAGAGAGATTCATCCCAAGAGTCAATAAATGTTCAAGATGTCAGAGGGCCGGCCACAGCAGAGCAGCATGCCGCAGCAGGACGAAAATCTGCCGGTACTGCGCCGATCACCACGCCTTCAAAGAGTTTCCGCTGGCCAAGCTGGACACGGACTTCCGAGCATCCAACCAAAAAAAAAAAAAAAAGTGCGCCAACTGCCTGGGCAAGCACGGAGCAAGATACTTGGGCTGTCCGTACCTGCAACTACACAGAGACGTGTTTAAGTTTGCCATCAACACAAAGACACCATACAGCGAAGCAAGGCGGAGGTGCGAAACAACCACAAGCATCTCACAAGCGGAAAAAGCTCAACTGCAAGACCAGATAGATGAGCTAAAGAAGCAAATCAAGCTACTCCAAACACCGGCACCGACCAGCGACAATGAAAAGCTGCTGGCTGAAATACAGGAGGTACAGAGAAACATCAAGCAAGAAGTGGAACAAATGGCACAGACGGCAAAGAAGAATGAAGAGATTCTACGGTACATCAAATCGGAGAGAGAAATGCTAAAAAGAGAACTAACCCAAAGTAAACCAGTTGAAGCCAAGGAAACGATCACAGAACAGCCGCAAGATGAAACGCAACAAAAGGCCGAGACATTACCGTACCACGGGGAATCCAAGCGGAAACCGATACACCACGAGACCACTGGGGAAATGATAGAGGAGGAGAGTGACGGCGGCACAGATTACGCTATTCCAATGACCTGAGAGGAGATCCTACAGTTAGGCAGAATGAACGAACTCGAGCTAGCAGAATTCAACAGGAAAAAAGAAAGCAGAAGCCTCGAAATGGACGAAATGAGGCGCGAAAGAATCAACAGGGAGAGGAAAGAGATATTGCGCAAACAAGAAAATGAATCCGTCGAGAAGCTCCTTCAGAAAATGCACAAAAAAGAAGGCCAAAAAAATAAAAATATAAATAAAAAGTCCTTTTTAAGGACTGCAACCAGTCAAGCCAGACGAACCAGCAGCCTTCACCAACAACAGACACTATTAGAGGAGACGGGTTCTTCAAAGGACTGCAGCAAGTCAAGCCAGAGGAACCAGGAACCTGCACCAACAAGAAAACCACAATTGGAGACGGGCACAAAGGACAGCCGCCGACCGATCCCCCAGCTGACGTCACAGATACAAACAACCATAACCAGTCCAGTTAGGTGACTTGTTCTCGATAGCGGGTCGAGGTGGTGATGAAGTTCACTTGTGAAACGCGCCAAATAAGAGAATGTGGAGCCGAATGTGTGCAGACAATTAAATATGGATATACAGAGGAAAGTCAGGAGAGTTATACAGTGGCATCTACAAGCGAGAATCAATACTGGAAAGTTGTGGAAAGTAAAGACGGCCAGTGTGATACTGACTAAATTAGTCATCGAGTGCAGATTGGTCTATGAAGTATGGGGATAACACTATGTGCTAAACACTATATACTGCATAAAGATCGGGTGGTGTGACGGTTTGTTCAATGCTCAGTCTTCGTAGACTTAGATGGTTAGGACAAATTATGAGGATGGTCAATGGTAGAATACCAAAGGACATTGTTTTGGAGGTGAATTACATATAGGTGAAAGATCTCGGGGTTGGCCTCCTTTACCGTCCAAAGATGTGTGTAAGCGGGACATGCATTGCTACTGAATCTAGTGAGCAAGACGCCGCTGATCGTGTTGCAAGGAGGGCAGAAATCGTGAATGGAATAAAGACAAAGGAAAAAATTATTGCAGATAGGTCACACACTGAGTATATGTGACGTCAGATGGTGCAAGATGGTGGGAATGACCATGTGTTCACATGTATCAATTAACGACGAACATTTACAGCTCGAACTGGTCTGTTAGTTACATTCGCTACCGCCAAGAGTTGCAGAAAGCTAGTCTGTCAGGACGGCAAGATGTCAATTCATAAACTGTGTGAAATGCTCTAACTGTCCGCCTGTCGGAGCTTTCATCCTAGACCAATTGCCCACCAAGGCTTAGGGCCTGGTCTGCCCTGCCATTACATCGTTTTTAGGTTGCATTTCCTCGCACCAAGATAAATTTGTACTTTCCAAATTGCGCAACTCCGTCCGAAGCTGTTGGCACAATGTGGGATTGTCGGGTTTGGTAAGCTCCGCCCAGCATTCGACGCTAACAGAAAAGAGGTAGTATAGTCTACTGTTTGTTATACGGTAGCTCCGTCACATCTGACTAAGACCTAGCTTACAGCTTCCAAAATGTTTTCTTTTCTGTTATCCTGTTCAGTTGTTATCTCAGTACTGTTGTATTATCCAACAGTTCGTCTATCAAGTGCCATAAATGTCTCTAAACCTGTCATGCACGCATTCAAGGAGCGCATATCCCACCTCCAATTTGTTGATTCGCTAGCGTAACACATTAGACGTGTATGTCGGTTTCCTATTATTGGCTGACACTGTCTTGTAATGCATGTTGGATATTCAAGGGCGGAGTTCACATGTGTCTGTTTTCATTTCTGCCACCCACACTGTTTGTCATATGCATAAGTACTGGTTCACGCTCAAGCAGAAGTGCAAACGGGACAAGAGCGAAATATCTATCTATCCAAGGAACAGGCAAGCAGGTTTGCTCTCTCTAACATTATCTCAATCTGTCCAATATATATATCTTCACCGGCATAATTATTTTGTCATCAGCTGCTTTGTTTGGAACGGTTATTGGGGACCATGATCAGTATGTTTTTGTGTTGTTGTTGTTTTTTTTTTGCGTTCGCTCGCTTTGAACTCAAGTGTAGTCTATCCAGTTATCTTCCTAGCAGTAAGATTATGATTATATTAAATACCCAGATCTGAGCTGTCACGTGTTAAGAAATTTCGCCGTCCCAATTTACTTCCCAAAACATTTTCTTGTAACTATTTTATGCTTGTTAGACCGGGTAGCCCAGGTCAATTAAAAATTCAAAATCAATCCCCATCTCGAAGTAGATTCGAACACTTGCCCACCAGGCCGGCAATCCAGCGCAAGCCACTTAACTACGCTGGCCCGCTATTTCCCTTCCTTACATGTTCGTGAGTATTCTCGACACAGCTTTATATTCTCGACACATCGTTACGGTCAGAATATCCTTGACACGGCGTTACGTGAGTATACTCGACTCAGCGTTACGTGAGTACACTCGACACAGCGTTACGTGAATATACTCGACGCAGCGTTACGTGAATATACTCGACGCAGCGTTACGTGAATATACTCAACACAGCGTTACACGAATATACTCGACGCAGCGTTACGTGAATATACTCAACACAGCGTTAAGTGAATATACTCGACACGGCGATACGGTCAGATGTGTTTGTCAGCCGGATCCGTGGCGGATGCGTTACGGCGTTCTAAACACAAATGCATGCGATTTGGCAGCAGACCGTCTTGTATTGGTTTCCTGACAATGGTATAAGTGCCAATCGTTCAGAAAGCAATGGCAAACTACTGAACGTAAACTTACCCAGGAATCACAAACAACTTAAAACATGATGGAATTGACTGCAACGTCCTGTAAAGGATATGCAACCGACTGTTTTAAAATTTGACCTATGATGGTTTAATTTAACATTTTGAGACCTATGGTGCTATTTCAATGGTTAGATACGAACCTTGTCTTTATTCCATAGTTGTGGGTTCATGTGTATGGTAGACATGACTAATGAAGACGCTTTGTTGGGGGTGTCTAGTTGGTCATGCGTCGAAGTATACTTGTTTCTGCAGTGAGACTCTGTCGTCATTTGGTTGTGACAGGTTCGAATCCCGGTCGGTAACAATATCTTTCAAAGATTATGTTGTCTAGTGCGTCCTCGAGTCTCTACTTCCTTCTTCTCACTTCTGTGAGCACCTACTATACATGTGTGTTTATTTATGAACTGCTCCCTAAAAACCACTATGATTTCAAATCTGAAATTGTAATTCTAATTAACAAATAGAGTAGTCGAAGTTTCTCCGAAGTCGGAGAGTATCTGCCTGTACGGCGAGGAACCACCAATCTGCACACCAATAAGCCAGACATGGGACAACGGATACTCACGCAAACCTCAGTCGGGTATGACATCACACTGATCTTGGACAACAGGATGTCTCCATCCGACATACAAGACTTCACGCTGGAGTTCACAGCCAGCGAACGCAAGCAGCAGAGTAGTCGAACGTATACCAGTATGGATGTAAAAGAGAGTTAATCAGCCTTCAGGAATCCGTGTACAGTCGAAAGGCTATTAAACGCCGTCATCGTCGATTTCTCAACAAATAATAAAATGCGATCCTGGCGTGAACAAAGAAAAAAACGTCACGTATACTGTATTCGATGAACAATAAACAACTGCCCAAATATAGTAAGGCGGTAGCAATCAGGCGGTTCCAGAAATTTGAAATTACCGTGGGGATAACAGATGTTCTACAATCAAACAATACATATGACTGTGTGTTTTAATTGTTTCAGCTTAAGTATTATTCATATAGTCACTTCAGATGATACATAACTGCAGTATACACCTGAAGCCGGCTTCCTGGCCTAGAGGTTAGCGACTTTTCTCCGTAATCTCGTATACTCTCGTAAGTAACGTGACTGTAATGGTATTCCCTGGGGTGATGGGAGGATACCCTCACACCTTAATAACGGGATAGAGGCACTCTGGGAATACGATCAAACTCAGTCTACAGACCCCGCCAGCCCTTGGATTCCTGTCTCTCTCACTATCAACCACGGGACTATAACCCTTTCACACCTCGTCGAGTGAACATGACACAACTCTGGTATCTACACATAGTGACTAGATGGTATAATGTACAAGATTAATGTCAACAATAAAAATGTTCATGAGAGAATCCTGGCAACCGCCAGGCGATAGAAGATAGGGTTATCTGGAGTAATCTCAGGGCGTCTTAATCATCACTGTACACAGAGCACGATACCACATGGCTAATGCGGTCACTCATCTTCTCACTAAGCGTCGAATGTCTCTGGCTAGGTGTAGACTCAGCTGGACTGACTATCGGGTCGATGCGGTGACTCCGAGTGGCTTGGGTACGTGATGACGTCTGAATAACATCCATGTAGAAGTTCTTGAGGCCAATCAACTAAAGGTTCCATGGTAAGGCTGGTGATATATAACTGTCCGGGGAAACCACCGAATAACCAAATTCAAATTCACTGAGGTATCAAGATTACTATCACCGGTCATTTAAGCACTTGGAGTTGGCCAGAAGGCAAGGGCTGGGATCACGTGACATCTGTCACTCAAAGTCAATACCTGTAGCTGGTGACCCGGTAACTAATGTCACCAATATTCCTACCATGAAGTGGTAGACTGTTCCAGAAACACCAGGCCATCCTGAAGTAAAGTGTGATGTAGTTCTTCCCTAATAGTTGGGCTAGTGGGTCATAAAATCAGAAGGATCACATACACGAGGACAATATATTCGCCCGTGCGTAGCCATCATAATACCAGGTGGACTGACTGAAAATCAACTTAGAGTTGGACGACGGGGACTGGACTGTGGCGTAGTTGAGACTTCGCTGCGACGTGGTGCTGTGTAGAAGCGTCACCTCACGTCACGCATGTAAGCTAGCAATGCTAGCACCGTCACCAAGTCATCTCTCTCTTGTCCCGTCAGTTAGGTCTCTCACAAGGTAGAACCTGCCAAAGACACACCATGTGTGAATAGCGTGACTCAGACTTACCACCAGTGGGTATACTTTACCCATGTTTACTCAGCATAGGCCGGTGTCGCCATGACACGACCGGCACCCTCACAGGCCAGGATCCACTGCCGAAGATGAACTGGGTCTGGGTCCTAACAAGCGCTGGCTGAATCGTCCACCGTACTGGATTGGCATAGAGTAGGGCTGGGTATCTGGTCATGGTGTCTGCGAACTGGTTCCGCCCTGCAAAGACCTCTAAATGACACAATATACGAGGTTAGTGGGTTAATGGTACTTAGAGATACAATGGCCCCGAAGGAGGGCCGATGAAAACCAACTTCCACTCCCTCTGAGGTAGTCTTTGTGATTAACCACTATACAATAGGGTTCCCGGAACTCCAACTTCGATCCCGGAGAATAATGAAATATACAGGGAAATCCCCCTGTAGCGGAATGCCACATCCCGTTCCCTCCTCCCCCAGTTAGGGTCAGAGCATGTGAACGGTGTTCAGCTTGCTGTAAACAGCTCTGTCGCATCCCCTCAGTTTCTCCAGTGACAACGTCTTGGGAACCCACTATATATTAAGATGGTGTTCCGCTAAGGCGACTAATAACATAAAGAGCATGAGGAAAGCCATGAAAAGCCAGTTCTCGTCACACCAAAGGATCCGAATTTCGACACCCGCGATGTCCTTCGAATGACCTTCGACACCTCCGATGACCGTTGCATGGGTTTCGTCTCGATCGGACGAGTTTCCTGATACCCCACTCGACATATGTCCTTTAACGCCTACGCCGACTTCCGGTTGCGTCGACTACGGTGGAGTTATAAGGCCGCCCAGGAGTGAACTCGGATTACTAGCCCTATTGGGTCTGTCCTAATTTCCCCAAACCACTTTTGGCGGCAATGACACGTGTTTAAAAACCGGTACAATTTTACCCGTACAAAACAGGCCTGCAATCCATCGAGTTCCACTGGCCTGCAATGTTGAGTTGAAACACAAGCCCACACGTTCACCTCTGACTGACCTTTGTGAGCCGGGCGATACATGCGTTCGAACAACTTCGGGTCAACGCGGTTTCGACACACAGTATTTATCTAAATATGATCAACGTACCTTAAGACGATAAGTGCATTCAGAATTGAGGTGCTCCGGTCCCCACAATGGACGTTATGTCAGTTTTCTTTGAAAAAACAGTAAGACAATGGCATCCTCTTTCCATTTACCGAATTAGCACAGTCGTGCAAACCACGACTTCTCGCTAGCAAGGCCTGTCCCCAACTGAGCTTGTCTTTGTTCCTAGACGGCTACTGCGCACGCGTGGCCGTAAGAGTGTTTCCTGAGTGAAACTCAGCTGAAGGTACTAGAATACAAGAGCACACTTTGGCTCTCTGACTGGAGTAGAGTATTTCCCGGATTCTCTCCCCTAGACCAGAAGAGCCACAGTAGGCCGAGACTTTGGTGCCTCTGGCAAATTCCGCATCACCTGTCGAAATCCTCCAGGAGTTATGTGACAGTGACGACGGTGAGAATCAGCAGTGGTTCGAATCGCGTCGGTAACTTACGTTGTATGTGAGCCGGCCGCTCAGAAAGCAATGGCAAACTACTGAGCGTAATCTTTCTAAGAAATCAACAATCAGCTGAAAGATTCTGATGTTGACAGCAATGTCCTGTAAAGGATATGCAAACAATACACCTGAAAGAGATGCAGCGAATTGGAAGGCAATAAGTCGTGTAACGTATTCTTTGTGCCTTCTGTGTTTATATTCGAACTGCATTCTATACAGCTCAATTTTACAAAGTTGCATGTCCATTACAGGACGTAGACATTCAACCCCAGCCTTGTTTGACTTTTTGTGATTCCTGAGCATGTTTACCTTCAGTAGTTTGTTATTGCTTTCTGAATGACAGGCACAAATACAATTTCATAAAATCCAACACAGCTTTGTTTTGAACGCGGGTATGCAGAAATAAGATCTGTCTCCATAAATCCTTCACCACGGAGCCGGCATACAGCTCAATACACACACCAACTATCGCAGGCACAATGCATGTGTGGCTGTACTGGTTCTCCAATACATAGGGTCTCTGGCTCTGATTGTGCACTCTGGTAAACTCCTGCTTGTCTATCTCTTGATCGGTCTTCTCACTTGAATCCACGCTTACCTATCTCTCGCTGGTATATCACTTTTCCCTCAAGTAAAGACTTAATAAACATCAATGTATTTTAATGTAGTAACATATGCGATCTGGTTCCTTTTATAGTTTTGTTGTTGTTGTTGTTGTTGTTCGCTCACTTTGAACTCAAGCGTAGTCCATATACGTGCTGCTAATTTTAGTGAACTTGATTGATTTTTGCGTGTGGATTCATTCATTCATTCATTCAGTAGCATGTCCTTTGCAGAACCTAGCTCCCATAACAACCTTCCAGAAAAAATCTCGATCACAAGCAAGAGATTAGCTTTCCTTATTACCAATGTCCCTCGCCATCAGCGAAACCACCCTCAGAGTCTTAACTTAACTCTTAACTTAAGTCTTAACTCTTGTGTGTGTGTGTGTGTGTGTGTGTGCGTGCGTGCGTGCGTGCGTGCGTGCGTGTGTGTGTGTGTGTGTGTGTGTGGATAAGTTGTTCTAAGGCTTCTATACGATTTTTTTTTCTCAAGTAAATGTGAGATGTTCTTTTATAAAATCGAATTCTAAAGACTGGTTTAAATTCGCTAATTGCTTGTTCGTTGACTATACTTAGTCTATGTATAGTTGCGTTGGATCTGTATAATATTTTGCTAATTTTATTGTTAACCGGCGTTGCGCCTCAGTGGATATTGAAACTGCGTTTCACAAATCCCCAACATTTCAAGCCAAGTTTCGAAATCAGCAGCGGGAGATTTGGAAGTATACCTCTCTACGCTGATTTCGATGGTATAAAACATCGACCTGACAGACAGTAATGGCAAACTACAGAGCTAAAATTACTTAGTAAATCATAAACTGCCAATAAATGTTATTGACAACTTTTTCAACTTTACACAGTTCAATGACTACTGCATTTCTTTTCAAGGAGGTTGTGCAGTAATTGTACAACACCACAATGAAAATCAAGATTGGCTGTTTACTGGTGGGGGTGGCCGTGTTGCTTATGAACATTGCAAGTTACAGCGCTTATTCTTCAGATGTTGGAGTTGCGATTGATGAATCTGATAGTGACATTGAGACAATAGACTCAAAAAGTAAGATGTTGATTCGTGTTTTAAATAAGGGGAATAATGTGGGAACTGGGATTAATAAACCTGAGAGTGATATAGAGACAGACTCCAAAAGTAAGATGTGGATCCGACTGTTATGTAAGGAGAATGATGTGGGAGCAAGGATTGATGAAACTATGAGTGATATAGAGACAGACTCCAAAAGTAAGATGTTGATCCGTGTTTTAAATAAGGGGAATGATGTGGGAGCTGGGATTGATAAACCTGAGAGTGATATGGAGACAGACTCCAAAAGTAAGATGTTGATCCGTGTTTTAAATAAGGGGAATGGTGTGGGAGCTGGGATTGATAAACCTGAGAGTGATATAGAGACAGACTCCAAAAGTAAGATGTTGATCCGTGTTTTAAATAAGGGGAATGATGTGGTAGCTGGGATTGATAAACCTGAGAGTGATATAGAGACAGACTCCAAAAGTAAGATGTTGATCCGTGTTTTAAATAAGGGGAATGGTGTGGGAGCTGGGATTGATAAACCTGAGAGTGATATGGAGACAGACTCCAAAAGAAAGATGTTGATCCTTGTTTTATATAAGGGGAATGATGTGGGAACGATAACGGCGTCTCTTTACGTAATATTCTTCTTCTTACACATTGGATCCTCTATACGGCCATATGCTCTCAACCAACTGACGCCAGGCCATTGTCTATTTTGCTGTCTCAAAGATCCAGAAGCAGAACCTGTGATGTGATAGGGCCATGGGTGATAGGACTGAATCCACGGGGGAATAAGTGGGCAGTCTTTTACTTTGGCGGCTGATGGTGAAAGCGGGTGCCCGATTCTCATGATATTATCAACCGCTCCTCTCACTCCTATCAACCGGACTACATGCCCCCTGTCTCAATAAATAATTATCGAGAAATCAATTCTGATAAACACCGACAACGCGGCAGAGAGATGAATGGTTGTTTGTGTGGTTGGCTTACTGGATGGTAGTTAGTTTTTGGTAGATTTGTTGAAGGGTTGGATAGCTGGAAGGTTTGGTAGCTGCTTGGATGGCTGATTTAGTTGTTTGGCTAGATAGTTGATTGGCTGGTTGCTAAATTGCGTGACCGTTTGCTTGATTTGTAGACTGATTTCTCTAAACTGGATAGTTTGTTGGGTAGCTGGTTAGCTGGTTGGCTGAAAGACTAATGGATGGCTACTTAGTGGCTAGCTGGTTAGTTGGTTAGATAGTTGGTCCGCTTGTTAAAATACCGTTTCATTTTTAGCTGGCTGTTTGGCTGGTTGCATGAATGGATAGTTGGCTAGTTAGTTGGCAAGTTGGTTAAAAGATTGTAAGACGGGCCTGCGTGCCCAATTTGTGACCCTTTAAAAATAAAGTTAAATCAAATCAAATCAAAGACTGGTTCTTTAATGAGTGGCTAATTTACTGTCTTACTGAACAGTCAATTGATTGGTTGATTGTGTGATTATATTATTGGCTGCAAGATTGCTTGGCTGGTCAAGTGGCTGATTCCCTGGTGATGTTATTAAATCGTCGGCTTATAGACTAATTGATTATTTGATAAATTAACAGATAGGATAATTGCATGTAAGATTGGATCGTTAGTAGATAACTTGCTTGGTTGCGCGATTAACTCTGGCGCAATGATTTGTTCAATCACATTAAGAGAATAAGAGAGACATGGGTTCTGACGATCTATTATTATTATGACCATTCATACCCGAATCTCGTAAAATCGCAAAGTTTGTCATTCTTGACAGAACTATTGCTGATACTTTTACACTGGTAAGCCTTCATGGCACAACGGAAAATCTCATAGGTGTTGCGACAAATCACGGGATTTGTGAGCATCATAAAGGCTAATTGTGAACGTTACACACTGATTATTAGAATGTACTCTATTATGTTACATGAAGATTTAAATGTACTCTACTATGTTATAAGAAGTTTGAAATGTACTCTCCTATGTTATAAGAATATTGAAATGTACTCTCCTATATTATAAGAAGATTGAAATGTATTCTACTATGTTATAAGATGATTGAAATGTATTCTACTATGTTATAAGAAGATTTAAATGTACTCTACTATGTTATCAGAAGATTGAAATGTACTTCAATATGTTATCAGAAGATTGAAATGTACTTAAATATACTCTACTGTGATATAAGAAAATGTAAATATACTCTACTATGATATAAGAAGATTGAAATGTACTTTACTGTGTTATAAAAGTAATAACGAGTAAAGGCCCAGTTTCAACGCCTAAGACGCCTTGGGCGTATGAACCTAAACCCATACTTGTATAGACCATCAGTGGCTGATGTGGTCTATATATAGTCGGCCTTCTTTGTTCCCCAAGTCGTTTCGTGGTACCCATTTAAGGCTGGGTCGACCTGAAAGCACGAATTAAAACCAGTCGAAGCCACCCTGTTGCGGTTCGAACCCCAGATCAACGGTTGGCGACAGCGGCTACCCCTCTACAATGTTATGCTACAAAACTAATGTCAGTATACGTGTATCTTTTCCAGGACAAGTGGTACCACGTAAGTACATCTTCGACAGATGGTTCACAGTGTGAGAGAACACACACACACACAAACGGACGGACAGACATACACACACATACATACATGAACACACACACACACAAACACACTCACCGACAGACAAACACATGCACATACTCTCTCACACACACACGCGCGGACACACACACACACACACACAAACACACACACACGTGCGCGCGCGCTTGAGTTCCTGCTTGTTATTAATTACAACTACGCACTGTCATCATGTACTGAACATTACTAATGGTGCACCTCAGAAGTGAAATAGAATGCATGTGGGAAATAGTCTTTCAACATATAACCTCAGCGATAAGGCGAAGTCGGAGAGTGTTTGCCTGTACGGCGAGGAACCACCAGTCTGCACACCAATAAGCCAGACATGGACAACGGATACTCAAGCAAACCTCAGGTCTTGTATGACATCACACTGATGTTGGACAACATGATGCCTTCATCCGACATACAGGACTTCACGTTGGAGCTCAAGCCAACGAACACAAGCAAGCAAGCAAGGCAAACAGCACTGATGTTTAGTCTACATCCATGCAAGTAATAGACAATTAATTATTCGTCATATAGGTCAATATCACACCGATCGCCTTTATTTCCCCGTTAAATATACTGGTACCCAGGTTAACAGGAAGCTAAGATCAATGGGAAAATCCGTAATTCGAAGAGGGTTCTATCACGTGAAGAAAGGCAGGCAGAAAAGCTGTTACTATATTAATATAATAATAATAATACATTTAATAATAATAAAAACAATAATGATAATAATAAACAAATAAATGGTTTTATTTCTCTCACGCGCTTTGAACTCAAGCGTAGTCCATAACACTACATGTTGTAGTGCGAGACTGAATTTTGCGTGTGGATTAACTTGCCCTATTAACAATGTCCCTCGCCAATGGGCGAACCCACTCCGACTTCAGAGGTACTTGCAATTTACGTCCCCAAGTCAAGGACGAGAGGTCAACATTTTAATCCAACTGTTCGGTGTATGGATTTAACCCCTTAACTCGCCATCAATACACGGGATGTTTAAGAACAAGCTTTCTTATCCATTCGGCCATGCTGAAATCCACTAAATCAATTTAATTTCAACAGAAAGTATAATAAAGTAAAAGCCATCACGCATTTCTGTCTGCAATTTAATAATAATAATAATAATAATAATAATAATAATAATAATAACTAAATTAATTTACTTTCAACAGAATGTATTGTAAACTCTATCACGCTTTTCTGTCTGCCCCAAACAGCTGCTTGTATGACGCGTATTGCTTGCTTGTGTTTTCAATGTGTTGAACTAAAATACACATGTTGATTTACCTTCCCGTGCATGGATATTAATTAAAACACACTTTTCTCTTTTAGTGACTCCTGGAACAACAGGTAAGTAGAATCATTGTATCGGTGTGCAGATGTGATAATGGCATGAGTGACAATTAAAAGCAAAACGATAACTCCAAAGTTATATACTGCTCCAGAGTTTTGCATATGTTATTCTTCATCTTCATTGGGACATAGGTAATTAGCCATATCAACCTAAGCCACTCTATCCTTAGCTATCCCATGCAGCTCCGTCCATGTCCTCCCTTTATTATTGGTTTCTGTTTTTAATTCATTTTTCCTTGTGTTTTTTAATATTTCTTCCTCTGATTTACTTGTTTTGCCCTGTGGATTCCAGGCAAAGGCATTTCTAGCTATACTCTTCTTAGGTTGTCTCAGTGTCTGTTCTGTACAGCGCCACCGCTTTTCTTCACATCTTGGTACACTGGCATTTGCCTAGTTCTCTCATTGAGCTTCTCATTGGTAATTCTGTCATAACATTTTACTCCTTCCATTTTGCGCATGTATCTGTATATATCGTTATATCCGTCCACGGCGTTCTCTTTAATCTTGTATTGAACATCCCCTTGGCAGCTTCCACATAATTCCTCATTTTTCTACTAATTGTCCATGCTTCGCTTCCATAAATCAGGATTAGCTCAATGTAGCTTTTAAGAGCTCTATTCCTCTCCTGTATTGACAAAGATAAATTGCTGAGAATATTCTTAATCTTGAGAAATGCTTGGGCTATTCAATATTTAAACGTTGCGGAAACATTTTCCAAATGTTAAATTAGCAATCCCATCTGCCCATATGATTGATTATATACGCCAACTATTTAAAGATCTCAACCTGCAAGTAGAACCGCCTCATTATTGTCCTTGTCCCAGCAGTCTAGTCACCAGATCCACTACTCAGGAATCACAGAGAAGTGTAACATCTCCAGTGCCCTAATTTTACAAGTGGATTCCTTTCATGTTGGAAATGTCATCATACCATTCAGCCACTCTCTCCTTTATTATCATCATCATGTGCCTTGAAAGATGGTTTAGGCGTTCATGTCTTTCCACAGACGTCGGTCGTTTGCACTCTGGATACAATCTGCTTATGATATTCTCCACATCACCGTCTCAGCCCATCCAGCATAATTTCTCTTGGACTACCTCTGCCTCTTTTCCCACTGATCCTTCCAGTTGTCACGATATTCTCCGATGCCTCTCTTCTCATCACATGACCTCAGAGTGACAAGTGTCTCTATCTTATAGTTGTATTAAACGTCGTAGTTTTATTACCCTCTTCCATGCAATCACTGTTAGTTACTCTTTCAGTCCAAGGAATTAGCAACGTTCATATCAGGTACCACATCTCCGTTGTCTCTCCTTTATGTAAGGTATAATGGAGCATTACCTGTCTGTCTAAACAGAGGTGATTGCATAGAGGACATACAACGCTCATATGTGTAATTTGCAAGCAACACATCAAGTTAAATTATACTCTACAGTGCTTTCATGCAATATTAATATCAGCGTACTTTTAATTGTTACAACACCAGCAGCAGAACCACGTAACTTTATCTTAAGCAGCTGTTTCATAACGTACATGTGAATTAGAGTGAATTGGCGTGAATTAGCGCTAAAAATAAAAACAAGTGCAATGACAGGAACCTACTGTGGTAGGTGAAGTGCTAGGACTATCACAACTTTGTAGGCCGGAATGCAGGGAGGAGTAGGTGGGTCAGTCTCTCTATCCCGTAACGAGCGTCGAGAGCTGATAACAAACGTCCATTAGACCGCTGGCATGCTAATGCCAGAGTAACGTCTTAACTATTACACCAGACATCCCGCTGAACTAGCACTGAAATGATATAATAATCTCACCTATCTAGTGCACATTTTTTCTTCTCTAAGTTTTCATTTGCAGATGCATTTTTATTATGGACTATTTCTAAGCACTTTTACAACTATATGGATTATTCTCCTTCTACTTCTCATTCTCGACCTTCTTTACCTCTTCCTCTGCTCGTTTCTCTCCTTGTTCTCCTCCTCATTCTCTCTCCCCCCACCCCTTCTGCTGCTCCGTCTCCTTCGATAATTTTTCTCCTACACCTCATCTCCCCCTTCCCCTTCTTCTCCCTCATCCGTCTTCTCCTCCCCTTACTGCTTCTTCTCCTCCTCATTCCTCTTTCTTCTCTTCTTTCTCCTTAATTTTCCTTCTCCTCTTCTTCTTCTCTACTTTCCTCTAAGACGTTGACTACAAGCATTGTGGGTTTACCAACATCGTGGCGCTATCATCCTCTCAAATCTACATCTGGTCTTGATTACATCCAGTCAGCAATATTACCTTGAAAGTACGGCCTTGACATCTGCTGTTTTCGATTTAAACATTATTCATACAACTATAAGAAATGACAAATAACATGCTTTGGTCATGTGATGTGAAGAGGGTCATTGGAGAATATCATGACAACTGGAAAGATTAGTGAGAAAAAAGGGAGAGGCAGACCAAGAGCAAAATACTGGATGGACTGAGACGGTGACATGGAGAAATATCATCAATAGAGTTGATCCAGAGCACAAAAGACCGTGACCTGTGAAAAGACATGCAGGCTTACGCGAGTACATGATGATAATTATTTAGATGACATGTTGAGCGCGTGACAGCATCCTGCTGAGCATTTGTGCTGTTGAACTATTGTACTTGGAGAATGGGGGTCGCGTGTAGATCATCTGCTAGACCGTCTACCTGCCTGCAGGTGGTCAACTATTCCAACACCATTTGAGGCTGAGTCGTTTCTTTACTGACCCGAACATCCAATTCCACACAGCTTGAAATGAGACCAGAAATGTTCCTGGCGTGCAAGTGCCCTTTGTGTGTCAATTGATCTAAGAAAATAGGCAAGCGCCATATAACCTCAAGAAGGCCCGCAAGCGTTAAACGGGGGTCATTTTAACAACTTTACTTACTGGAAGTGTGCAGCGAGTGCTCGAAACATTGCTAAGGTTATAAATATGTTTTCCTGCCGGGGGAAAAAGAAAACCATAACTGCACAGTTCGTGGTTACTGAACCAGCCAGACAGTCTCATAGTCCGTTTACAAATGATTGCCCTCATTCACGATCAATTTTGTTTTTTCAAAACTGTCTGTTGCATCGTTATGAAAAGTTTCCTGCCGTCTTAAATTTACCCCCTCCAAAGGAATATGACATTGATAGGTGCAAAGGTAACTTAAATCATGGAAAGCGGCGACATTTCTTTGATGTTTTGGAGAAAATGTAGTGAATTCTCGCTAATAAACTTGTTTTATAGTAATGCACTTTAATTCGGGTGACGACATAATGTGCATCAGATTCGTATGGAAGTAGATGCCATGTTTAATATTAGTAAAGACAAAGAATTTACAAAGGCATGGGTTAAATAATATGGAATCGAAATGGAAATGGACATGACAGTAGAAGGAATATATGTCTGACCTTATTTTTTTTAAAAATTTCCTTCTTGTTTCTTCAGCTGCTGGTTAATAATGTGTATACAAGGATTCATGTTGCTAGGATGAATTTAGCCTTTTATATGGAGTTCGTGAAAGCTTCCTGACAGCTGTGCGTTAATGTACGTATGGAGTGACCAGAAATGATACCGAAATTTAGTACATACATCATGTGCCATGCCGATAAGCGTGGGCTGTCATGTTTTGCCATCTCACTCGATCACCAGAGTCGTGGATCAGCACCATGCTACGTAGGCAAGCCATCCAGGTATTTACTTCTCGGTCTTCCCCTTGGTCTCTTCCCTTCCATCTTGCCAGTTGTCACCAAGTTCTTCCATTCATTTCTCGTAACATGCAGAAACATTTTGACTGTCTACGTCTAATGTCTCTAATCAGTTTACGATCTTCATTTGTTTCTTGAAGGACTTTTTCATCTGTTTTTCTGTCTGTCCATGGTATTCTTTGCATTTCTCCCAGAAACCACATTTTCACAGCCATCAAATGTTTTTCAGCTTGTCTGCTCATTGTCCACGCTTAACATCCATACAAAAGTATAGGTTATATGTAGAACTTCAATACTCTTATTCTCGTTTCATTTGATATAGTTTTATTGGTCAGCATGTTTTCGTCTTGCAAAAGGCTACCTTTGCAATGGCAATTCTTGTTCTAATTTCTTCAAGGCATCCCCCATCAGATGTTATAACTGTCCCGAGATACTGTACCGATTCACTTGTTTTTGCTCTGATTGTTTACATGTATATTACATTGTGGTATTTCCTTATTTCCAGTGACGACCATAATCTGTGTCATATCACAATTAAATTCTAACCCTAGTTGTTCAATGTGAGCAACAACCGCGTCTACTAAATGTTCCAGGTTCAATTCATTGTCTGCAATCAAGACTTTATCATCTGCATATCTAATGTTATTGATGTATTGTCCCCCAATGGTGATTCCTTCAATATCTTCTTTTTTTTTTTCTTTTTTTTTTAGTATATCCTTTTTTTTTACAGGACTTAGCTGTCAACACCAGCATCTTTCAGCTGTATGTTGATCTCTTGGCAAGATTACGCTCAGTAGTTTGCCATTGCTTTCTGAGCGGCCGGCTCACATACCCCGTAAGTTACCGATGCGATTAGAACTACTGCTGATTTGAACCGTCATCACGTTACCTGACGAGAGTATACGAGATTACGGAGAAAAGTCATAACCTCTAAGCCACGAAGCCATATCTTCCATATTTCTGAAAATATTTTCACTGTACAGGGAAAAATATCTGAAGACATTACACATCCTTGTCTCACACCTCTCTTAATAGGCTGATATTGACCTACTTCATTATAAATTCTTATGGTAGCTTGATATTTTTTTAAATTTACAATTCTAATCATTTACTTATCATGTGTCAATTTTTTTAAGGATCTATTCTGATGTCTGTGCAGTGTGTTCACACGTGCACATGGGTGACAGAACCATTTTGAGTCTTCGTGAAAGATTGTCTACTCTGCTGTTTATTGTTCAGAGACGGAATATGATTACCCGTTTTGAACAACGAATATATTTGTGAATTTCTCTGTAATGGGCTTCCTTCTTAACAAGTTGTATTGTTTGTGCCGATGCTGCAATGTTTAGGGCCTGCAATTCTTCTGAATATTTGGAGCAAAATATTCCAGTAGTTGTGCATATGAATTAATGTCTGCGATCTGCCTAGACCTTAATCTGTGTCGGACGATTTCCGTAGGTCGATGATTGCTCTCGGTTGCAAAAATGCAATCAATCCTTTCTCAAATAATCGTCTTCCTCTTTCAACACATGATCCTCACATTTCATCCAGTAACATTTATCAATATTTAATAGCGCGGACTGGGTTAGTATCTTGACGCCTATCCTTTAATTTTAACCCACACAATTTCTATAGGGTTTAAATGAGAATTGTACGACGGAAGTATCAAGCACCTATGACTATCCTCTTCTATTAAGTTGTCGATTTGACATTTCTTGCTTTTTTGGAATAATGCTAGCTTGAAATACGTTTCTGGAAATGGTATATTTTCCCTGCGGAGCCATATCTTTATTGAATACAGTATAAAATGTTCTCATTACACCACCGGCCAATACAATGTACAATGTTCTCATGACACCGGCCAATACAATGTAAACTGTTCTCAATACACCAGCGATTACAATGTACAATGTTTAGTGGCTACACACCCGCGTCACACGCCAGTGATCCGGGTTTTATCCCTGGTCCAGTCATGGATATGCACTACTGACGAGCTCAAACGAGAGCGAAATTCGAGACTAGTGCTTCCAAATTGAAGCGGACAAGGCCTTAGGTTCGTACTGTAAACTTACAGCATTCACAAAAGTTATTGCCTATTATAATAGCGTATTAAATACAACTATACCATGTTTTGCTACAATATTCATGTCAGCATACTTCTATTTTTCTTTTAAAGAATTACGAGTCGGGAAAAGTAAGTCAGTCAATGCTAGATGTTTCGAAATGTGAAAGTGAATTAACTCCTAATAGGTGATATACTTTCTAGATATTTGGTGCCGAATTATATTCTGGGTTATCTCTGAAGTCGGAGTGTGTTCGCCTGATGGCGAGGGACACTGTTAATAGGGAAAGCTAATCCGCACGCAAAATTCAGTCCATCACTACTATAAATAGTGAATTTTGAACTACGCTTGAGTTTAAAGCGAGCGAGCGCAAAACAAAAAATATTCTGGGTTTCCATATGCTGTTAAATATGTACGGATGAATCATTCTAAAATTATTTTATAATTATATGGATATGATATAACATTACATAATAAATATGTGTTACTTGTTGGCGGGAATAACCATGTCTTCACATGCATCCATTGTGGACGAACATTTACAGTGCGAATTGGTCTGATCAGTCAAATTCGCTACCATTCTTGTAACTACGAGGGTAAGTTAATAGGTAAGCCACAAATGGCTGTAGAAACATAACTAAATATGATAACAACTTAAAACCAGTTTACTTTTATACTTACATTGTCCCTTTATTTCTCAACATAATTTCCACAAACATTGATGCACTTATCCCATCGTTTTATCAGTTCTCCCAAACCCTTCTTCTTCTTCTTCTTCTTCTTCTTCTTCTTCTTCTTCTTCTTCTTCTTCTTCTTCTGCTTCTGCTTCTGCTTCTGCTTCTGCTTCTGCTTCTGCTTCTGCTTCTGCTTCTTCTTCTTCTTCTTCTTCTTCTTCTTCTTCTTCTTCTTCTTCTTCTTCTTCTTCTTCTTCTTCTTCTGCTTCTGCTTCTGCTTCTGCTTCTGCTTCTGCTTCTGCTGCTTCTGCTTCTGCTTCTGCTTCTGCTTCTGCTTCTGCTTCTTCTTCTTCTTCTTCTTCTTCTTCTTCTTCTTCTTCTTCTGCTTCTGCTTCTGCTTCTGCTTCTGCTTCTGCTTCTTCTTCTTCTTCTTCTTCTTCTTCTTCTTCTTCTTCTTCTTCTTCTTCTTCTTCTTCTTCTTCTTCTTCTTCTTCTTCTTCTTCTTCTTCTTCTTCTTCTTCTTCTTCTACTTCT